>BMAO01012253.1:80349-141802 GCA_019973975.1 Trichonephila clavata
CGAACTCATGACACGCTAGCCATGATCCGATGCCTAGACCACTCGGCCACCGCGGCCGTCATTTTCAACGTGTTCGGATACCTTACAGAGAAAGGCAAAAAACCGAAAGCCAAGAACACACACACGCAACAAACCAATATATAATCGCAAACTTCGGGCAGTGAAGTAGGGTTAAGCTTGATATATATATATATATATATGATAAATATATATAATATAAAAGTAATTTTTGTTTTATTTTTTAATTTTCATGTATAATATTTTTTAATGAATGAAGAATAAATCAAAACTAAATATTCATTTTCTAAGCAAAATAACAAATGTTTGACCCTTCTAAATAATTTTAATCGAATAACCTTATATTTTTCTAAAGCATGAATATTTCTTTGAACATTTTTTTAATCATCTTATAAATGTCCCTGTCGAAGGACAAGGACTGGGCAATCTTAAACGTGAACCCGTCCTGGGTTCCAGGGGATCCTAGAAGAGCTTCTGCAGCTAATTTTAGACTTTTGATAGGGCATATAATGTGTCTAAGATCTCATCTCTACAGAATCGGTATCACCGACTCCTTGAGCTGTACTCTGTGTGACTCTGGTCAACACATGACAGCTGAACATTTTGTCTAATTAGTCTTAATTCAACTGTCGAAAATTATTAAAGAGCACGTGCATTAAGGACATAGGTTCTATTGTAGTGTGTGGCATTTGTTAAATAAATAAACAAATATCTCTCCGCGCAGTTTTCACTTCAAAGAACCACTTTTTGCTATGTATTATCACTAAACCAAAAACTGATCGTAATATTAAATACTCGTTCAGTTGCAGCATTAGTGCCTGGAAGACAAAAGAAAAACTTAGCATTTTTCTTGAAAAACTGCTATATGGCCTGTAGTAGCCTAGTAGTTATGGTCATGGACTCGTGACTCGCGTGTCGCGGGTTCGAGTCCTGATGCCACTAAAGACCAGCCATGTAGAGAGGGCTGATACACGATAAACTGTTAAGTTCGTACAGGAGGTGCTAGTTCAAGTGTCGTCTTCATCATTTAACCGAAGCTCCAAATTACGATAAGATAAAGCAACACGAGGGCTATTAGTGATGTACCTCGTAATTTTGAACCTTGGTTAAGTGATGAGAACCGTCACCAGTAGCTCTCGTTTGCAACAATAATATAACTCTTACTAACTCAAATGACAAGGACAACACCTGAGGTGGCGCTTCCCCACCACGTCAATATGAGGACTTTGAGCCATGATAGATTTAACGGGCATCAGCACCTAAATACTGTGCCAGCGACTCTGCAATATTTGCCACGAGTTCATGACCATGACCAGTAGATTACTGCACTTACATTAATTAGGCAAAGAATAGAGCAGAGCAAGAGGAATGAGGCATTATTGTTGCAATGATTGATTTATATAATTGGTTGCTTGTAAAAGCATTAAAATCGGTTTAATATAGATAACGATATCATCAACATTCATGAACTAGATCACTTTTTCTATTCTGGACAATTTTAAATTTATTTTATTCTTCACGATTTTAATATTTGGAATACTTTAATCGTGTTTTTTTTTATTAAAAAACATCGTTCCGATAATCTACGAAATAAAAATAAGCTCTCTTTAGGGGAAAGTAAGATAAAAAATAAAATCACTTATGAAGAAATAAAAATAAAAAGACGAATTAGTAATTTTCATTTAAAAAATAAATACGGGTACTTACTCATACATCAATTTTCATTCATACTAATATTACTCACAGAATATTCAAGTGGCCACGGTAACCAAGTGGCCAAGGTATCGGATCATGACTAGCCTGTCATGAGTTCAAGCCCAGTACCACTGAAGAGCCGCCGTGTAGGGGAGCGATGCACGTTAAATCTGTCGAGAGCTCAAACGTCCTCCCGTTGGTGTGGTGTGGTACCTAGGAAAGAGGTGCCAGCTCAGGTGTTCTCGTCACTTGACTATGGTTCAAAATGACGAATTCCGTCGCCAAAAGCCCTCAAGTAGTTGAACAGTAAGACGTTAATATTCCCTCACTCACTCATGGCATATTTACTTACAAAATGATTTATTTAAAAAGGTAGAAAGGGAAATTAGCTTTTCTTTTCCGCAAGAATATTTAATTTGGTATAAAAATACATAACGCACCTAAGTAGGTGAATAAATAAAGAAGCCGACTTTAAAATGGTACAATATTCGAAAGTAAACTCAAACTTTATGAATTAAAAGAAATTAATACTTTTAGAATTTTACCTTGTGCTGATTTTCTTTTACACTAGTCGACGGAACGCTTATTGATATTTTTTCATCATATTTTATTCATTTAACTCAGTTTTATGTGAACGCACCCTCTTCTAGTTTGATCTTTAATCCTTAATCTACTACTATATCCGTCACAGTTGGCTCCTTTCCTCTTTATTTATATTTTTGTGAGTAGTTTCTTCTTGTGTTTAATCTTCTTGGGTTAATTTTTGTGTGTAATCTTTTATTATTTTTTTAATCTAACATAAAATCACATTGCTTTGCTTTGATGTCAAACTTCATTTTAAATTCATTTCTAGAATACAGCGATATCTAAGAATTCGAATGCTCCTTAACTCGAATAATTTGGAATCCAAATTGAAAATCCAAGCAAGCTCTACCTCGGTATCCAAATGCTAATTTCAAATTCAAATACAAAACCCAAGCAAGCTCTGTCTCGGTATTCAAATGCTAATTTGAAAACCAAATGCATGACATTCACACAGGAGTGCTAATATGGTTAGAGTCTGCCTACCTAAAGATGTAAGGAAGCGGGTGTGTAAAGAACATTATTTTCTATTGTGCTATAGTCATTTTCTTTTGTATCCTATACCCGACACAAAGCCCTGAGGCAACGGTAGCCTAGTGGTCAAGGTAACGGACTCGCTGCAGATAGGTCATGAGTTGATCCCAGTACCTCTGAAGACCCGCTGCGCAGAGGGGGCCGATGCACGCTAAATATGTCAAGGCTCAAACGTCCTCCCATTGGTGTGGTGTGGAAGTTTGGAGAGGGGTGCCAGCTTAGATGTCGTCCTTGTCACTTGATTGTGGTTCACAGTTACTCGCCCGACACAAAGTCCTCTTCTTCCAATGAATATGCCTTGTAATTATTTTCAACCTCGGTCGGATAACGAGGTGGACAACTGAACTGCCACCGCACTCTCCCCATCCATGCTAAGTGAGTGAGTGGATATTAACGTCGCACTATTCCCCTACTCGAGGGTTTTTGGCGACAGAGCTCGTAATTTTGAACCACGGTCTCTTGAACGAGGACGACACCTGAACTGGCACCCCTCTCCAAACTTCCACACCACACCAACGGGAGGACGTTTGAGCTTCGACAGATTTAACATGCATCGTCTCCCTACATAGCGGGTCTTCAGTGGTACTTGGCTCGAGCTCATGACAAGTCGGCCACGAGTCCTTTACCTTGACCACTAGGCTACCGTGGCCACCCATGTTAATCCAAAAATGAATCTCTCGTATTGATTTTTCTTCATATAATATTTGTGATGACTTGTGAGAACGTGGTTACACACACACAGCAAATCTACTAAATAGAGAATGCGTAATGGACAGATTACTGTATATGTACTGAAATTAAATAATTTGGATGTTTGTTTTGATAATTCATTTTGAAATTTTAGAATTTTGCATACGATTATCTTTTTTACTATTTGATGAGTATATTTAAGGTATCCGACTACTTGCAACCATTTTTTTTTAATGAATATATGGGGATTTTTTTTTTTTTTTTTTATTATTATTATTTATTTATTTTTTTGTGGTTTTTAGATTTGTTTAGTACATTTTAAGAAAAACATGCTAAAATTAAGAAGAGGGAAAGAAATTATATCATTATTAAAATGGTAAAAAATGGGTAAAAATTGACAAAAAATAACATAAATGGGGCCCATTCTGTACCAAAAGTTTATGAACAAATTTCCAATCACTCAATTCTGATGTGTTGCTATGTTATTCATTTTTGAAATGACCTTCAGAATAAGAGATATTTTAATTTTTATAAAAACTAGAGTGTTTTATGTTAGTTATATGAAATTGTGCTTAAATAACAACGATTGTATTTTCATAAGGAACTGTAAATTTTGTAATAAAACAGTGATTGATAAATTTGAAGGTTAAAACACTTCAACTATTATACAGAAGATACACAAAAAATTTCAATTAACTATTTTCAAAACTGTTTTAGCAACAGCTGTCCCCGTTTGAGAATTTTTCAAAAAAAAAAAAAACACATTTCGAGTAAAACGCGTTTTAAAGTATGACATCTTGCTTAAAGTAATGGGCATATGCTTTTACTAAAACACTTGTAGTTTTTGTTCTAGGGAACAGAAAATAATAAAGTTGATATTTCTGTAAAGCTAATAAGATGGTCTATAAAATAAGGTCATAAAAATATTGTCAATTTTTGGGAAAATTCATAATTTTAGGGTAGTCGGATACCTTTTCATAGATATTAACACTAAATCTACCAGAGCGGTCAAATAACCACGTTTGAGTCTTTAATCCAAAAGCATTTTCATTTTTCTTGAACTTACTGTGCACCACTTTTTTCTTAATATGTATGACTACTTCATTTTTTCAAGATCCATCTCCCTTCTTTCGTTTTTCTTGATAATCATATGTACTCTACCGTTATTTACCATGAGCGGTTTTCTGACTGATGGAAATATATGAGCTTATCTGCATTAAAATTTCAAACTTCGAACTTAATGATATAAGCTGGCTAGGCTTTGAAATACGTGAAAAAGAAAATTTTGGGAAGAAAGATGTATATCAATTATCTACTGGACACTGACTTTGAGAAATTCGACACGAATAATTAGAAACAGAACATTGTGAATTCGCGTAAGAGACGAAAAAGAATGTGATTGTTCTCTACTTCCGAAGACGAATGTAAAGAGACAGGACGACCAAAATATTGAGGCTTCAATTGATAGAACTGTTTGGCAAAAAATTCAAGAATATTCTGAATCTGGAAAATCCCTGTTTCATAATATTGTTATAGAAAGTATCAGAGTTGACGGGATATGCAAAATGCAGCATTATGAAGGGCTAAGTAAGGATTGCATTTTCGATTAAAAGTAAAAACTGGGATCATGAATAAATTTTATTTCAATTTGAACCACGGATATCTGTGTAAATTACCAAAGTCAAATATGGTTGCTCAATTTTTATTCTGCCTAAAAATACACATGACTAAAATTCAAAAAAAATAATTAAATAAAAAGTTTTTTAATTACTATTTGAGAATTATTTTGTGTTTTATTGCCACGGTGAACTTCTATTATTTTTAATGAACTAGAAAAGAATATAACGTTTATTTGAAAAGCGGTCACATTTGACATATTGGTAGAAATAGGTATACATAAAATTTCGGTAGGTTTAGTAATAAAAATTACTAATAAAGATCGAAGTTAGTGTATTCTTTATCGATATATTCAATTATCACCGCTATATTTGCCAAAACAATCTATTTATGTTCAAACGTATTAAAATACGTTGAGTTTATCCTTTTTTTAATTAAATAAATTTGCCTAGACACATTATTATCAACTCATAAGTTGATAATTTTTATGCTATTCAATTATGTTGAAAACTTTTTCTGTATTACATTCCAAGATTTCATTTTCTGAATAAATTCTTCCGAAGCAATGAATGATTTGCTTCAAAAATCCGATTTTAAACAACGAACGACCTATTCATTTTATTCCCCGCATTTTTATCTTAATTTGAATAATTGCATCCGTAATGCATTTAAAATGAATGGTAATTTTTTTTAAAATTTCAGTATCACTTTTTTGGTTTCTCCTTTTTATCACTTTCAGTATCACTTCCCCATTTATTCATAAATATCCACTTACTATTAATATATGTACTAAAAAGGCATTAGAGTTTCAAAAAAATGTATTAACTAAAATTGATTAATTTTTCTGACTGTATGTTCCACAGTAAATCAAATCACTAATCTTTTATAAATGGGACATAATGATTTTAAACTGTTATTAACATAACTATATATTTTTTTATTTCAGTACCTAGAGCTACGATTTCACAGTTCCGTCAGAACCATTGGTGCAATTGTTTTCACGTTACATATGGTAAGCCGTTTTCAGTATTTTTCATTCTATATAAGATATGATACAATAGGAAAACACTAATAATTTCAATAGGTTGGTGGCTATATAATTTAATTTTTCTATTCTGAAGTTAATATAATTACTAAAAATAATATTTCGTGTAGAGAGTAAGTGTATATTCATAGTGATAATGTATAGTATCTGTCATTAGTCATATCAGATTATTAAATAATACACAACAATATTTTTTTTGGTGTTGTTTTTTTCTTATCAATCACATATCATTCCAGTATTCCTTTCTGGCACATCTAACATCCCCAATAATTTGTAACTTTCAGAATCATTTTCGCATCTTTAAATCGTTAAGGAAAACTGATACAACTTCAGAAGCGTTCTTAAATGCTTTTTGAGAACATTGCACAATTCGAACATTTTCTGTTATTCAATCTGAAAAGAGAGCTTTGTTCCGAAAAACTTCTCTCTCAGAAAAGTATCTTTTCTTTCTTACAAACACGATGGTCTAGGGGAAAAGCATGTTTTACAGTAGAGATCTTCAACCCATGGCCCGCTGAAGGCATTTTAGTGGCCCCTCATTCAAAAAAAAATTGCATTGTTTGCTTTTTGTCGTAAAAAACGCCATTTTTTCTGTCATTCTTGGTTATTAAAACATTGCACTGATTTTTTAGATATCCATTTGAGAAAATTTTCTAAAAATGACGAATTTCTCGAAATTTCCCTGTATTTTCAATAATTTTAAATATAAAAAAAAAATCTGACTATATATACATAAAATCTCTGAAATTTTCGGAAAAAAAGGTGGATATATATAAAGGTGGTTTATTTATTTATGTACATATAAATCTGTAACCACACTATCGCTTCCCTTAGAATCAGTTATAGTCTTGTAAAATAAACTTTCCTTTTTTAAATATATATATAAATTTTCTGACTACAATATTTTGTTGACATTCATGTGGCCCGCGGATCATTGTAAATTTATTAATATGGCCCTCGACCGTGAAAGGTTGAAGACTCCTATTTTACTGTATTAAAATATTTATTTTTTTATTATTATGAGTTTGTTGATAATTTTATTAGCTTTGATGGTAGTATTAGTGTCAAAAACTTATATCTGAGACCTTTTTACCACCTAAAACCAATCAGAGCATAGACCAAATTGAAATTACATGGGAAGATTCTAGCAATTTTTAAAAATTTAAAAGATTAAATTTTAGGAATCGATTTGAATTGAAAATCGATTAAACTTCAAAAAGAAATTAATGAATTTGTGAGCAGTTATTTCACAATTCTAATATTTTTTTAGCTTTTATACTCTTTCGTACAGTCATCTCTTTAGATACTGATGATAGTATATTGATTTAATGTTCTCAAATCAATCAATTCTTCTCTTCAACTTGAAACATTCATAAGGAAAAGAAATATTGTGAAAATATCGAGTACAAAATATTTTTAGCAAACTATCAATACTGAATATCAATTAAATTGTATTCTTAATCCCAAATTGAAAAATATTTCAAAATAACTTAATTCTTGTTAATTACCTGAATAATTGGAATATTAATAGATGTTTGTATTTCGTATAGTTTTTATTAAGATAAATGTAAATAATTATTGATATAAAAAGATGAGCATAAAAATGTACAATTTAATTACATAAAATTATGACTTTCTTTGTTTTTTAGTTGATGTATATGCCAGTGGTTTTATATGCTCCGGCATTAGCTTTATCAGAGGGTAAGTGCTGTGTACAGATTTCCTTTTTTTTTACTGTTATTAAGAGGGTGTTATAAAAATTTTAATAACCCGTCAGTCCTCTGTGACATTTTGTGTAATTTATTTATGCCATTACTTTGTTGTGCCATAAGTCATTAGTTTTTGTGTCATGTTTTTCCAAAAAAAAACAACGTTTTGTGTTTGTAAAATTATTACTAGTATTAAAAGTACAATGTTTAATGGTAATTTATACATTTTGATATTTACTAGGCAAAACTAAAAGAATTCTTTTTAAAAAAATTAGCAGGTCTTATAACAGAATAATTATTAAAGTTGACAAAAGCACAACAGTAATTCAATAAGTTCAAGTTGTTAAGTTTACTAGGACACTATAATAAATGACTTTATAATCTACCAATAACAGTGATTTTTCATACCTTTGCTGGATGAAATTTGTCTCCCTTGAGATCAAGAAAATGCATTTTTTTTTAGTAATTTATCATCATTTTATAATGATCTTACCTGAGCGCCTAAAGGCGTGAGAGAATTGGAAGGAAACCTAGCCATTATCAATAAAACTATTCACTATTTTAACCTCCACTCAAATTCAATCGATCAGGGATAAGAGATGCACCCAATTAATAAATATGAAGACAATTAACGACGTATGTGAGCTATGAGAAGACTTTAATGTTTAACACACTTACTTAGCTCAATAGCTCTGACTTCTTCGCTATTTAATCTAGATTTAATCTCCAATGGCAGATCATCACCTTAAATAATTCAATTACCAAATATTAAATATCCACGATTCACATTCAATATGAATAATCACTGCTCCGTTATCAATCTATCCTATCTCTCTCCATCAAACCTGGAAGTTTGGACTATATATAGTAGTCTTAATTTACATATTCACGTTTTCTTTTCTTCGAGGAGGAATTTTATAATAAAATAATTTTTAAAGACCAGAAATTCCCCAAGAGAACTGTTCGTTAAAAGAGCGCGGATAGAACCGCCACAATTTTTATCTTAACATCACTAACTTTAACAGCATTTCTTGGTTATTCAAAAAGAGTTTAAAAACTTTTTATTTAAGAAATATTTTCCACTTTGTTTTCAATGTATTGATTCTAATGTTCCATATTTGTTAATTTTTCATTTATTGCTCCATTTAAAACATCCATAACAGACATCATATCAAGTGTGTTTTGCTTATAAGATATGCCATGTTAATATAAAGAGTCGAATAGTAAAAAATATATAATTGAATAGATATACATCTTACTATACATCAACTATACTTTCATTTTGGTTTTTTTTTATTTCAGTCACCGGCATAGGTATTTGGACCGCAGTGTTATCAATAGGATTCGTTTGTACATTCTATACAAGTATAGTAAGTCTCCTATATAAACTATATAATATATATTTTTATCTAAAGTACGTAAATAATGCACGTTTAGCTTCGCTAAAAACTATTGATTTAAGTGGATTTGTTTACCTGAGGTACGCGTGCCAGAGTGCGGCACGAGAAGACTAAATAAAAAATTTGAAAAGATAATAATAAATAACAATTTTTTTACAATTTTAATAAAATGCGATTGTCTCAGACAAAAATCCTCCAAATTTATTTTAAACAAACTTAAATGAGTTACAGTAGAAATTTATCTTGTAGATAATACACCTGCGTTGTGTGTTGTGAGATTTTGCTTTCCAAAGTATTTTTCACTCGCGAGATTGCATTTAAAATATCTGGAAAAAAAACACTGGACTGCCAAGTGAGTGCTTGCTATTCTGGATTGAAGACAGGCTATGTGATTTAGAGTTCATTACTGAATTATGGGGTATTATTAAAATAATTTTAATTTAAAACTACAGAGAAAAGATTGTATTTTTCCTACCCTAGTTGGTCAATTACCTTCTTTTGGGGGCAAGCTTTTGATTTTTTTTTTTGTCTTCATGATATAATGAGTAATTCTTAGTTATTTGGAGACTTTGGCGATTAAAATTATTCGTATTATGATCTTATTGAAGTCGAGTCGTGAACGAGACCCTTGGTTCATTCCTCAAAACGTCCCTGTATACGAGTCATGTTTAATGTATTTGACGCAATGTTTTTTTCATAACTAAATTCTAAAGGAGGACTCCCTTTATAAGTCAAAGTAGTTGAACTTGTCTTACCTCTATCTTCATTACGCAAATGCAGCATTGCAGCATAAAATAGGACCTTTTTCTTAAATTTAAAATAATGAAGTTTAATTTTTTTCCCTAAATAAACAAATTTAATAAATATGCTGTTGCAATACTTTTTCAGGGAGGAATGAAGGCAGTGGTGTGGACAGACTTCTTCCAGGCCCTGATGATGTATGCCTCTATTATCGTCATCTTGGTGAAGGGAGCCTACGATCTCGGAGGAATGGACGTGGTCTGGCAGAAGAGCCTTGAAGGAGGAAGAATCGAATTCTTCAGGTGAGGTTACAAGTGTGTTTTCAAAGCATCACGGTCTACTTTTCGAATTCATTTCAAAATGTATGATTTTCTTTGATGCGAAAAATTAATTCTAACAATACAATTGTTTATATTGAAATATCACAAACTTTAGCAATATAGGGGAGAGGCATTATTTTATTTAATATGACTCAATACAATTCCATTTAAATTAGCGTGGTATTTCTTTTTAGTCTACTCTCTTTTATAAGGATCCTTCAGATTGTCCTTTTTTCAGTGCTTCTCAAACTTTCAATATTTGCGACCCAATATTCAATCATAATTTTCATCGCTCCCTCCCTCCATACAATAACAATGTATAGAATGCAATAACGCAATACTTTTCTTCTTAGACTTCAATACTACTTTAACCTCTTAAGGGCCACCGGCGTATATAAACATCTTGCTCAGCCAAAGCATTAATTGCCCCCGACGTATATATACGTCTTTCCGAAATACGATCTTTTCTGAGCACTGCCATCCATAAAATTATTTTGAAGGCTTTGGAATGCATTAATTACAAGATGCATTATTTGGAATGCATTATTTGTGCAGTACTGATACATTTATAAATGTATTATATCAGTGAAAATGAATATTTTATTTTTTATTGCGTATTCTTAAGAAAAATTATCCTTTGTTTTCGACTTTTTTTCAATATGCTCGCGCCTCCCCGGTAGAGTTATTACGCCCCTCTAGGGGGGTGCTCACCCCACAGTTTGAGAAACGCTGCCTTAATTCCTTGCGTGTCGTAAGAGACGACAAAACTGGACCTGATCTACTAGGTTGGGGGTTGGGCGGGAGGCTAACAACCCCACCCTGTAAAAAAACTCATTGTTCAGAAATCTCAGGAAGTAAAAGCCGGACGGATCTCACCTAGACGACTTGGACAGAAAAAGGTACTGAATATAGTAACATGGAATATACGAACTCTAAAGTAGAAAAGTGGTTAAAGCACTTAGGTTAACCGATAGAAGAACATAGCACAAATAGATCAAGATGGCCTAATCCATAGGTTCCCAACCTTTTTTGAACTAGCGCCCCCTTCTTTAGTAAATATTTCGATACTGACCCCTCCCACTCAAGAGAAATAAGAGTGTATATAATATGGTGGAAACGAGAGTTAAGTTTTTAAAAATATCCTATTACTAATGGAATATATGCTTCAATTAATTTTTTTTCTAAAGCCACAATTTTTTTACTTGCGAATCTGAAATAGCTATTGCCACAAATATATTTAAATGGGTAATATTATATATTTTAGTCATAGGTAGGATATATTATTGGAACTGAACCGCAACTGAATTTCTTCTTCATTTAAAAGAGTGGAATAAAAGTTTTAGCTTATCTGTTACAAAGACAGACAGGGGTTTTGATGATACGAAGTAATTTATAATAAACTGTTGCTTTCAAAATAAATATAAATTGACGGTTCCAGCCTTTAAAGAAACACGTTAATTCCTGGTTAACATATTTAATTATGTTTCTTAGATAATATACGTAATGAAATGCAGTGGATGAAACATTTTTCCTACTGCTCACAGACAAAGACAACACGTGCACTACAGAAATTAAAATGCACTATACCATTTAATTTTATGTAGGTCTGAATGTAATGTAATCTTTAAGTTTTTTATCCACTTCCCGAACTACCGAAATATGTGAATTTTCGTACATGTGATAAAGAAATGATTTAAATACATACAATCAACATAAGGTAAACAGTATTAAAGCTCACTTTTGTTTGTGCATAATCTCAGCGTGGGATTTTTTTTTTTTTTTTTTTTGTCTTTTTTTGGTTAATTTGCCCAAGCTTCTCCGTGCCATCTCAACGCCCCCTAATTTTCTCTGGATCTTTTACTGCCCCCTGAAAGCCTCAAACGCCCACGTTGAGAACTTATGGTCTAATCTGACTGAGACACCCTTGGTCAGTAACCGGCTGTAGTGCTTGGAAAGAAGAATACCCTTAATACTTTTAATTCTCTGAAATTACTTTTAAATAATTATTTAATAAGTGTTAATTTTTGTTTCCTTTATTAAAAATTTTTTATAAATATGAAAATTATTTTACATTGCATAAATCGTAATAATGTAAAGATTTTTTTTATATTTATAAATATGATTTTAAACTAATAAACTCTGAATGACTCTTTTTGATTAAAAAATTCATCTCTCACAAAATTTAAAGTTGTTCTAATATGTAACAGGGGGCAGCTACTGGGACCAATAATCTTTTTAAAGAAAGTCGTTTAAAAGTAAAGTCATTGAAAGTAAAATGTTTACCTCGTCGAAAAAAGCAACGTATCAGACAAACAAAGTAAAATGAAGCGAAGAAGCACATATACGCCGTGCAAAAACTGTCCCATTTGTAAGGTTTTTAAACATCATAATGGGTTAAATCTACAGATGAACAATGAGTGCATAGAAAATCGTGTCCATTGTACAAAAACAGGTCAAAATATTTTTGTGGAGTTTCCATGAACACGCATTTTATATAAACAATTGTTTGTCTGCATAGTTTTTTCAATATATAAGAATAAAAAACGTTTTAGTATCACATGATGAACATGCTCTATTTTCATTGAAACTGATATTGTCTGTTTCAACATGTCCTCGAAATTAACTCTTCAAAAAAGGTTTTTTTTCTTTTTTTTATACATTTAAATCGGTTTTATAAGTCATAAATACATATACGTAGTTTGAATTTGAAATTAATTAATATCATTATAGGCTTTTATCTTAAAATTATTTGATTTCCTATCTGAAGTGTTTAAGCAACTTTTAACATAAAATTATATCTACAACGCAATAAAAATAGAATATATCTTGAATTTGACGCTTAATACACTCATGTCAAAAATACTGTATCTGAAAAATTCAGTATTTTAAAAGACTTAATACTTTTTAATAAACGTTGAGCACGTATATATGATGTGGCTTTAAAATAGTGTTGCCATACAGCGTAAACATATTTTGATAGAATATTTTTGTCTTGTGTGTTATTAATTCTTAATCGTTTGCCAGTAATCAGTGCAATATTTTTGGCTCATAATTCTATCGAGGTATTAGCCAAATATTGTTCTTTCTACTCTAATTTTTTTTTTAAATCAACATAAAATAAGAACGATAGATAAAATAAAATTCCATCTTTTAACGTTGAATCAAACATACAGTTCCATGATCGTTTATGTTGCCATTCAAAGGATTAAACCAATAATAAATATAATCTTTGCAAGTTACGCCTAATAAGCAATAATAAAATAATACTATTAGCCTCGTTTCAAAGTCTATGATTATTTCTGATATTCGCTTTTATATTTTTCAGGTTCGACTTCGATCCAACTGTCCGTCACACTTTCTGGAGCTTGGTGTTTGGCGGATATGTGACCTGGATGGGGAATTATGCCGCTAACCAAGCCATGATCCAAAGATACTTAACAATAGGGTCTCTTCGCGGAGCCCAAAGGTAATTATGGCTTCATTACTTATGGCTGGAATGTTACGCTTCAGAGAAAAGGAATTCGTAATTTCGTCTACGATTCCATTCATAAAAATGGGGGGGAAATGAGCTTTATATCTTTACTGTAATAAACTTTCGCCAGATAATTGGATATATATTTTTTTTTAATATTTGACTATTCGATGCATATTTATAAATGAAGCTTCTGCTTAAATTTTGTTTTGCAAATGCGTTCATCTTTCGTTTTACTTTTTGTAGACATTAATTTTTTTTCTTAAAATAAAATATGCCGTAGTTATAAAATCCTGTGGTTAATTTAATAATAGTTTACAAGAAACTGCTTGCATACCGATAACATTTTTTTTTATTGAACAAATCAATGTATATGTATATATATTTGAAATCTGGGTTTTTTTTTTATCTTCTAGCTTTGTTAGTGGTATAATTTAGTATTATCAATTTATTATACTATGTATTTTTTTCATTTTATGATACTATATATATATATATATATAATCAAAATTTCTCTACAAGATAAGAGATGAATTAACATGATTAATACTTAAAAGAATAGCAATTTCTAGATATATATATATATTACAAAAATTTACAAAAAATAGTTATATACCTAAGATACAATGCATATATATATACATTGTTTTACTAACAATTAAGCATTCAAAATATTGATTTTAAGTATTTAATTTACGTTGCACTATAAAGTGACTCGACAGCTATGCGAATTAAGTATGAAGCACGTCAAATCTGTCGAAGCTCAATGTTCTGCCATTGGTGTGGTGTGGTAGCTTAGAGAGAGAGAGAGGTGGGCAGTCAGGTATCGTCCTCATTACTTAGACCGAGGTTTAAATTATACGAAGTCTTTCTCCAGTGACCTTCGTTTTTCGTTATAGTGTGAAGTTAATAATCCCTCACTCATAAAGCAATACGAGGGCACTCGGTGACGGACCTTGTAATTTTGAACCTCAGTCAAGTGACAAAGACTACATCTGGCTGGCATCCCTTCACCAAACTACCAAACCACAGCAACAGGAAGACATTCAGCCTCGACAGATTTAACCTTTTATCTACCGCATTATGTTTTACTGCAGTTTTTTTCATGCAATATTTTTTTTTTGAATCACTACATTGAAAATTAAGGTATATAAATACAAAAATATTTAACTTTAAGAAATTTAATTCGTTAGAGCTAATTAATTAATTAAATATATTCAACTGTAAAATTAATTACATACACTGTTCACTTAAAATAAATAGTCAAATCGTTTTCTTAAGTCGCCATTAACATACAAAATTAAAATAAGACACTTACCTTTTGACATTAACTACTTTTTCGGAATAAAAAGGACAATTTTCGCAATCCGATCAAAATGTCAGCTGAAAACGCAATTTCTGTTATAAAACTATTCGCTTTCCTCGCTAAAATACTCATCATAGAACCCGTGCTGCCATATATCTCGGAAGAGTGAATTTAAAAGAATATTCCTGCTAAGTATCATCAGAGTATTCGTAAAAATGGCTATTCTATGTTTCTTTAAAGTGTGGGAGTGGTACTTAAAGGAACCGTCGGTAGTTAAAGGATTAATGCGCATCAGCCTGTCTACCCAGTGTTTCTTCAGTGGCACTAGGACTCAAACGCATGACACGCCAACTACGAGTTCGTGACCATAACCACTAAGTTACCGCATCCCTTAAAATATACTGTCTTATTCACTTTTTCTGATCTACCTCAACGCTACGTTATATGTTTCTTTTAGTTTTAACTTTCCAAAAAAATTTCTTTCAATATTCCTTTCCTTCTACGGCGTTTAATTTTACATAAGTGACCACAGCAGCCGAGTGGTCATCGTCAGAAACTCGTGGCTGGCTAGTCGAATCATGTGTTCTAATCCTAGTGCTTCTCAATACCGCCATGTAAAATCTGTCAAATCTCAAATTCCTCACATTAGTGTCGTATGGAAGTTTCGAGAGTAAGTGCTAACTTAGGTTTTCGTCATTTGAAAGAAATTCTAAATCATGAGGTCTGCCACCTATAACCTTAATATACTTTAACACAAAATCAATACATTTTCAGTTAGTTTAGTCAATTTTCCAGCTATGTCATGAAGGGTGAGGCTTTGAGGTTTTGTTCCATTCAATGTGCGTGGCCACGGTAGCCACGTGGTCTAGGCATCGGATCATGGCTAGCGTGTCATGAGTTCGATCCCAGTACCACTGAAGACCCACCGTGTAGGGGCGCGATGCACGTTAAATCTGTCGAGAGCTCAAACGTCCTCTCGTTGGTATAGTGTGGTGTGGTAGTTAAAAGAGGGGGTGCCAGCTCAGGTGTCGTCCTCGTCACTTGACCATGGTTCAAAATTACGCGGACCGTCGCCAAAAGACCTCGTGTTGCTGAACAGTGCGACGTTAATATTCACTCACTCGCTCCATTCAATGTGCAGAAAACCCACGAACGGACTTTGTTTAAACAATATTGAACCCTTGACTTGACATGAACATCATTAGTCACGGTTAAATATTTAATAGGTAACTTCAGTCCTAATATATTTTAATAGCATAAAAAATATTACTTGAATATAAAGTACATCATTCTTGTAAAAGTCATTTAAAACATTGGTATCAATTGAAAATATTAATCCACGGTTTTTGGAAAAATATTCTTACTATTCAATACTTACTACTTGATTTTTAACAAAAAACGCTTGCTAGGGATTAATTATAAAATCTACTATTCCTATTCTTTTTCACTTCTAACAAGAAGTCCTCTAAATGACCTTGGTAGTCAAGTAATCATGGTGTTGAGCCCGTGGCATCAATGTTTAAATGCAGTCACGAGTTCAAATCTTGATTCTACTAAAGATCCGTTGTGTGGAGGAAATGATGCTCGTTAAATATTCTGGGGCTCACCTCAAATAATAAATGAGGAGAGAGGGGCTCCAAATTATATATGGATCTCCTTATTTTATCTGAGTTGAGGTGTACTTCTGTTGTTAGTACATCCTCAATTTCGGCCAGAAATGTAAACCTGGAAAATTTCAATGCAACAGAAGGCACCTAAAATAGAAAAGACCATTTCACACCCTTTGTACATGTATACATAAATTTAAACTTATGCTAAGAACTTTTGTCTCTTCTAGTTGTCTATGGATAAACTTGCCAGCCCTCATCTTGCTCATCTGCGTCACCAGTCTATCGGGTCTCGTAATATACGTTTTCTATGCAGCTTGCGATCCCATTGGAACAAAAATGATTGATGCTCCCGATCAAGTAAGTTATTCGTTGTTTTAAGTTAGTAACTGTTTAATTTATATAAATACACTTAGTTTGAATATATATATAAGCGATATATACGTATATATATATCGCTATATATATATATATGAATATATATATATATAGCGCTGTATATATATATGAATATATATATGTATGTTGTGTTTCGAGTAAACACTAAGCTTTTAAAAAAAACTGTTTTTATTCAACGAACCATTTTAACGTCTGCCTTGAGATGAAACGGACACGCAAGTGAAGTATAATTGACTTTCAACTTATCAGATGTTCTAAGTACCCTTATTGTTAAGGATATATATTTGAAAGTTAACATGACATATAATATAATAAAAATTAATGGTCGCGGGGATTTAAAAGCGTTCTGTTTAGGGCCATCTGTTCCTCGAAAGAAGTGGGTACTCAATTTATGACTTGAAGATGTAATGGAAAATAGAAGTTTAATATTGTATAGGGAATTTAAATTTTAGGTCTTATTTAATTATCCTTACATATATATAATCTTTTATTAAAGTTTAGAATAAAAGCTTTAACACTTTAGATAATAAAATTTTAATTCTACCTGCTCCAGATAAGTAAAATCAGAACTCCCTTATGTGATTTAAATAAGATCAAAGTACAAAATAATAACTATAGCAATTATTGAATCTTGTTTTTGTAGATATATGAATAGATTTTTTATGATTGGTAATGCACATCATTCTAAGGCGAGTTCAGAAAATAAATTCATTCAGATAATGAGCTTAAAATTTTATGATAAACTATTATGAAGCAGTTGATACAAAGATAAAACTATTTTTGAGCTATTATATATTTAAGATGCATCACTTACACAGACTTATTTAACTTAATTTTCTCAAAGCAATAAAAATAAGTGAAATTAAATGATTTGAACGAACTGTATAATTCAAATCTATATCTAAATGGCAATTTTTTTTGTTTCAATTGCCAGTGGTATCTCTCAACATTAAAAGCATGTTCCTAAAACAAATTCAATATAATGGAAAACTAATTTTTAATTTGTAAAGTTAATTCTGATGTAACTGAAAGGGAAATCACCCAATAAACAGATCAAGGTTCTATTTACAAAAGGATTTAAGTTATAAATTGTTGACCAACCAAAATGCAACACCAAGAAAAACAGGAGATATCAACAAAAGAAAAAGCCAAATATATTTATAGAAATAATACTCAGTAAAAAGGTGAAATGAATGTGTGTGAAAATACGGATTTTTGCGAGGTATGAAAGACGAAACATTCAGCATTGAGTGTAACCTCCACGTCTGACAATAATGGTTGTTACACGCTTCGGCACTGAATGAAAGAGACTGAATAGTTTATCTTGTTGACTCCATGCTGCCACCACACATTTGTAAAGTGTATCTGGTGTGGCAGCAGGTGGTGTATATAGAGCGAGTCATTTTCCAGGCATCGATCTATACACAAAAGAGCTGCAGAATAGAAAGGCTAAGGCAGCAATGTAATCTGGTAGACAATGAAGTCTTGAACAATGTGTGCCACGTGTGATCGCACTTTATCCTGTTGGAATGTAGCTGTATATATATATAGGCAATTTATAAAGACAAGGAAAGAACGCAGATTTCAGAACCTCAGATGTAGCTCTATCTGATCATTGCTCCGATAATGTATACTGAGAAGGGAGTGGAGGAATGGAATTCAATGCCGCTCAAAACCATAATACTGGCTACATAACCAATAAGGTGATGTATAACAGTCAAACAACCTCTTTCCATGATATCTTCATAATCTAATCTAACCATCATAGTATTGCAGACAAAAGTGCGATTCTTCTGTAAAGACAATACATTACTAGTTGTCCATGACCACCATTCAATACACCAAACGCTTGTAGTTTTAACACAAATTTAATTGCAGCGATGAACATCTAGTGGACATTTCACTGTGCTACAGATGACACAGAATGGTACGAGAGGGAAAAGATTGGTAACAGACCTCGTTGCGATATGGTTCCTAATGCGGCACAATGAAGCATCCCTTTCATGCGCTCAATATGCCTGTCATCACGTCTAGGGGTAAAGCTTGGTAGGTGCAATCGATACCATGAAACAATCTTTCCGTCCTGAATTCATCACTTCCATATATAAGGGGTGTTCAAATGAAAGTGATTCTAGATGTATATCCATGAGATGCGTAAGATCAGAAATGAGACAGATACACAGATAGAAACAACAATATTGTGAATGAGTGAAATGCATACAAAGTTTCTTAAAAGAAATCATCCATGGCGTTTAGGCAGGTGTCTCATTTCTTAGAAAAGTTACGAATTCCGTCCGCGAAGAATGATGTCGGTTGATCATGCAATCAGTTCAGAACTGCAGCCTTTACGCCCTTGTCGGAGTGAAATCGTTGACCCATTTGGCCGTCAACATCACCTTTCCGGCTGACTGCAGAGCTCTGAATTTTTAGGGAATATGCGAGTCGGGATGTTTCCATTGCATGCTGACGGACTTCCAGCTGGAAGTGGTGACACCAGGTTTCCTTCTCTGCCACTATGTGCTGCACAAAATCACCCCCATAGCACAACAAATGTTGTAAACTCAGGCCCATTCAGCCTTACACCTTTTCAGAGTTAAAAATTTTATTACAGCTTGGTGATCCATTTCAGTTGCATCCATACCAGCCATTTTTAAATGAATGCCACTTACGAATGCAGTTGTCATAAATATGTTTGCGCACACGAGTGCGTGGTACATACACCTTTACTATTGTGTTTGTTTCACAAAAACACATTGAAAATCGTTCGCATGCGATGCTTCGACGCCTTGAACACGACTAATACTTACGTCCTTATATCACTGAGGATAACAACTCATCGTCGGTCGAACTCGAAAGGGTGTTCGAATGACGTTCGCATTCTTAGAGCAATATGGAGATTGTTCAAGTAAAAGAACTGCACGAAAAAGCAATTTCATTAATTGAAAACAATGTTCTCTCTATTCGTCCTTTACATTATACTTGTTGGTGGCGCTTCAGTCACCCATTTGCACCTACATTGAAACGTTAATAATATGCATATTTGACGGTAACAAATTCCCACATTAGTTTTAACAGTTTAGAATATAAAATATTTTTAAACAATATTTTTATGTATACATAACTTTGTTCGTAGAATGTAAAATGCAAATAAATCTACATTCCCAAAATGTATTGTTTGCAGCTGTTTCCTCGATTTGTAATGGAGACTTTGGGAGCGTTTCCAGGAATTCCGGGACTTTTTGTTTCGGGAATTTTCAGTGGAGCCTTAAGGTAAATCTATTTTGGATTCGAGCTTCTGATAAGAAATCTTTTTTTTTCCGGATATATAATTTAAGTAAAAAAAATTTTGTTATTTATATTTATACATTTCCATACAAAAATGAAGAAATCCGTAAGGTTTAATATGGTTATATTTTAAGCCATAATAATTAAATATTTTGATTAATGCCCTTTAGGGGCCATTAAAAACATCTAAAGAAATACTGAGTTACGCAAAATTAAGGTAAAATATGCTAAGTAAAAACACGGATACAATTAAACAAAAAAAAATGCACTTATGATTCTTTACTTGCGAGACAGCCTCGAATGGGCTTTGACTTTCTTCAGAATCCCGTTCCATGCTATCCTGTTCTTAGCTACGGTTTTTCAATTCATCACATTAATAGTTTTCAAGTCTTTTTCCCGAAATTACGAACATTCTATGCCCCAAAGCGCAATACCCACAAGCCTTTTCCAAGTCTCTTTCCATAAGACAACCGAAAATGTCTTGTTTTGTATTTCTCTGTAAAAAGTATTATTCGAGGTGGCGCTGTTAGCCCAGCTTCGAGAACCAGTCCTCTGATATAATCCTCAGGACTAAGGTCCTGGCTATACCCCCATCATTGGGTGTTTACTTTAGTCGCCTCTTACGACATTGGGATTATCCTTTCCTACCCGGTCACCACACGGATGAAACTTACAATTACAAAAACAAAAAAATATAATTTAAAATCTATATTAAACAGAAAGGAAGTTTTTTTATATATGAAAATGTACAAAATGTATCATGATAAGAATTATCTAACAACACAGCGATTCTGATAGAAGATATCAACACACCGATACGTGAAATTTGTCGACATAACTGTAAAAAAAAGTCAGGTGGCTTATGTTGTCAATTTTCCGTCAAATTATTTTACTACCTTGATGTGGACGAATAAAAACAGATATAGGGATTATAAAGATTTGCTGTAATGTAATATAAATATTAGAAAGAATAAATATAAATTTAAATACAGAAGGAATAAATATATTAATTTCTGGGAGTTTCATTTAGTCCAACTCATTTTTGGAAAATTTCAGTCCTTCAACAATTTTTCTGTAAAATTTTTGTGGCATTTTGCTTATTTACTAATCACAAAGCAACATAAAACTGTAATCGCAATTATCGCTAGAGGCTACTGATAGTCTCTATCCAATTTGACTCTTAATGTTGCTTCCCTTCATCGTCTTTATATATGCTGGGAAGCACCTTCAAAAAGCCTCTAAAGTTTCTCGTCAAATAATTATCCTAAAATCATCTAGAATCATGTAGAGACGTCTATTTTTGTCACCAAATGTGACAAATTGGCAACATTTGGTAAAAGAAAAAAAAAATTTTATTTCAAGGTCGCTCCTACTCTTCTGACATTATTGAAGAGTATCTGTCTTGACCTTCGAATGGTCTTTCAAACCCTGATATCCGTTCGGCAGAGAAAGGACTAAAAAGTATGAACTTATATTATTAATAAAGCGCGAATTCTAAAATATATATATATATATACACCGTAAATACTAAATTTCACGCCCAAATTATTCAAACTGTTTTTATTAAGTGGTTATTATATATATTGTTGGTTTTTCTTTCATAGCACAGTGTCGTCGGGAGTAAACTCACTATCAGCTGTGACTTTAGAAGACATTATCAAGAAATTCTTCGTCAAAGATTTATCTGAAGTATGGGCCACACGGATAACTAAGGGCTTAGGTATAAAATTGATTGTGTTAATTGCTTTATAATTATATATAGTTATTTAAGTGAACTGCATTCAAAGTCTGTAACTTTAAATTGTTTTATAGAGTCAAGCTGTAATATTTAGTACTCTTCTATACGTGCAGATTTATATTAATAATTTTATCAATTGGGACTATGAAAATAAATAGTATTTATTAAAGATATCCTTCGTACAATCTTTACTTTTGAGAAAATACATGTATTTAGATATAATCGTCTTGCACTAATCTCCTTCAAAATAGTCCCTTCGGGTTATCATACAATTTTCTATTATTACCCAATTATTCTGACACTTTTGGAAGAATATCCGTAATGCCTCCGTTGAGATGCCACACAAGCAATCCTTAGCATTCTGTATAATGTTTTCTCTTGACAGAAATCTGGTCTCTTTCGAAATCATTATTTAAAACAGATTAAAATTAGTTTAATTTATTATAAATCAATACAATAGTGTAAGAAAAATTACTCATATTTTCCCATCATTGTATAAAAAATTAAAAAATCCAAGGCTCTCATATATTTCCTCCCACTCATCGGTGGTCGGCAGCAGAAAAAGCTGAGGCATGCACGTTAGGATACCGTGGAAGTAATAATCCACTTTTCTCCAGCTTTTCTCACAAGAAAATTTGTCGGATATCTTTTGAACAGATTTCGTAAAATGCTCAGAAGAAAATGTTACTTCAAACTTTGAGAGGAAAAAAACATGTGTATATTGAAACATACACTTTGTTAGCTTTCAAATGGAATCTGTGTCTGAATACGTAAAATAACCTTTAACAAAAAGCCTTTGTGATTGATTTTTTTTTTTTTTTACTTAACTGAAATACTGAAAAGAGTTAGCATTTTCCATTTCGCATTACTTAAATCAAAATAATTCATTTATGCTTACAAATAAAATCTTACGCACACAGGGATTCTTTCTTATAATTTCCATTTATTTTCTCTTTCTTAGCCATGTGTTTCGGCCTTTTGTGCATAGCTCTAGTCTTTGCAGCAGAACAAATGGGAGGAGTATTGCAGGTAAGTGCGAAAAAAATTCAAATGTAGAAAATGCAAATTTACCACCTCGAAAGAAACTGAAAACTCAAATTGTAATTCTACTGACGTGTTAAAGAGCTGACAGAATACTCCCTCATACCACGCACGCGCGCGTGGGACTTCCTTTTGCCCTACTAAATGTAACAAATCGACGTGGCATTGACTCAACAAGTCATCAAAAGTCCTCTAGAAGGAATATTCCTCCATATATATTTTCTACACCCATTCATAATTGCAAAAGTGTTGCCTGTGTAGGATTTTGTGCTCAAACTGACCTTTCGATCATATCCTATATACAGGTATGTTCGCAGGTTTTCATGTCTAATAATCTACATCATCATATCACACACATTTTCTAGAATTATCTTGAATATACCTCGCGCCAATCGTAACAAATTTTACCTGGTGAAGAGGGGCAATATCATCCATGAAAATATCCATCATTGTTTGGGTAACTGAAATCCATTTATGGCTAAAAATAACCATAAATGCCTCGAAATATCAGCAAATTTCGTCCACGCCGTATAAAAACAACCTCATAGATTTCACGCTTCATTCGAATCCAACCAGTAGCTCTAACCAACTGAAAATATGATAATCTGACCAAGAAAATTATTTCCAGTCATCTAAGGAACAATAGATTTGTCCTCGAGCCGACGACGAGTTAGCATAGGTGCTCGAATCGACCTTCTGCTGCTATGTTCCATCAACACCAAATTTCGTCGCACTGTTCTCACAGAAATATCCCTCGTACATCCCACATTGATTTTTGATATTAGATGCTGTGCCGCTTGTCTGGCAACAGGGACGGCTCTAAGGCCGGACAAACCGGGCCCCTGCCCGGGATGGCAAATTTCAAAGGCACCATTTGGATCAAATTTGAAAAATATTTTTTTTTTTGTTACAAAAAATTCGATATATTTTCTGAAATATTATTGGGTAAAGTAATTTGATATTTCATTTAACGTATCTTATTTCTTTATTTTGTACCTGTATGTTTAATGACAGTTTTATGTTGAAACTTAAAGGGTTCGAGGCGGGATTATATGTTAAATCATGAAATTTATTGTTTACATATCATTCACTTGTAACTTTCTCCCCATCCCGGAGTGAGGCCCCGACGGACATTCCTTTCACCTTTACAATGTCCGGTGTCAGCTATCCAAAAGGGGACAAGGGTAATGAGAGGTTTTGTTTGATAGAGAGCCACGGGAGAGATGTTTTGTTTTACTCTTGAATGCAGTTACTATAAGTTAAAACAAACATTTGTGATATATCCCCACCATCAGCAGACTCTTTTTCGAAGAAATTGGCCTGCTGAAATGGACGATTCCTTCTCTTACATTTTACTCCTTTAAAATAATAAGTTTATATATATATATATAGTTATGCTGCCTTTTTGTTCGCTGGAATTATTCAAATTTTATAGGTGCGTATTTATGTGATCAATTTATCTTTTTTTAATTATTATTTTTTGCTTTGGAGAGAGGGACTGCATTTTCAATTTTTGTCCGGGACGGCAAAATTGTTAGAGTCGGCCCAGCTAGCAACACCATCTTCTCTGTGGAAACATACTCGGTCATCAAATAGACGCGGTCGACCATTGCGTTCTCCTTGGCCTGAAACTATATACTTTTAAAATGGTCTTAAAGCAGTGGATCGATGATTGGTGAATTAACTAACTATTTCATTTTGCGTTTAACTCCAACTATTCGCCCTCGTTCAGAGTCTGATAAATCCCATCATGGGGTCATAATAACGTCAGAAATTTTTTTTCAAATGAGCCATTCGAGTACAAATGAAAGTCCTGACAACGCACTGCTCATTTAAATATTCCTTGAGATGGACCGGTCAACGAGATATTTGCATATTGCTCTCCTATGCCTTTTGGCAATGGCCTACACAGAAATTTTTAAAGGAGAAGGGGGGGGGGTCCAGGGTCGAAAGTTCGTCCACCATTCTCGTATCATGCTCCAATACGCCGCCCAACATATTCTTTTGATTTTGTCAATTTTCGGGAACAAAAACAGTCAAAAATTAATTATTAATAACGAGTACTTAATTAAATTTTGCATACTATATACATAGGATTATAATCAATCAAAAAAAATTCAAGGGCTATGGGGGGGTCCAGACTCGTGGACCCCCCTTTGTGCACGATACTGCCTTTTGGCACTACAAATGTACATATTTTAATCCAAATTTTATTAACTTGTCATCTGCAAAAATTTCAAAACAGATTAATTGATGGATTATGTGCAATTATATATAAATACTTCTTATCCATTGTTATTCAATTTACCATCATTTACTCTTGTTAGTATTTCAAAAGTTCTTTTTATGCCAATATACTCCTAAGGTATAATACATTTTTACTCTCGTTATATAAAGTCGAGTTAATTTACAGAGTATAAAGAAAGAAGATGCTCAAAATTAACTTATAATTTAATATAACTGCCTTTACCATTGGCATTACACAATTATAATTTCAAAATATTTTTAAAAAACATGAGAATATTCATTTCGAAATTAATTAAAAACTTCTCTCACAAAATTTCTTTTTCTAAAACATCATTTCCACGCATTGCATTCTAAATTAAAATAAATAATAAACGTAGAAAGTAATTTAGGGAGCATTCGAAATATATTTGTTAAAGATAAACATTTCGTTTCGAAAGCTCAGCTAACTTTGAAGTCTTGCTATAGAAAAGGTAAAAGTTGGATAGCGGTACAGTACATTTTCATGTGAATTTTATAATTAAATTTATTCAATTAAAATTTTAAAAATGTATCTATTTTCCCAAGTTAATGAAATATCTGAATTTTCGCAAAGTGTCACAAAAAAATATTGCACAAAAGTACTTTAATTTCCATGTTCGAAATAAATGCAGAAAATTTGTAATTTTATCCAAAGATGCAATTTGCAGTTTTTCAAAGCTTCCATTTCACAGATAAAGATAAACACAAACTGTAGATTTATATTTAAAAGTTAAATTCTATCTAAACTGCGTAAATAGTCTTGAAAAAGTATTATTTTCATCAGAACATGGAATAAATGGAATTCTTTTTTTACAGGCTGCTCTAACCATACACGGAATTGTCGGTGGACCAATGCTTGGAGTTTTTACCCTTGGAATGTTCATTCCATTTGCGAACACCTGGGTAAATTGCTTTTATTCTTCAATGACTCTTTATCGCAAAGATTTTAGAATAAATAAATGTATGATTATTATGAGCTGCCATAAGTATCAAATATTAAAAAATTTATTTAATGTGATTGTGTACTGTTTAATTTATAAAACTTCCTTTAGTTGAAGACGTTTAATAACACAACATTAAAATTACACATTGCATATAATGCTTAGGCTCAATTTGCAAATTCAATTAACGCTAGTAATTTTTAAAACCATTAAGCTCTTGCATTTGTGGGCATATACATTCTTTCAAAGTAGGAGTTCAACTCCTCACTCTCCGGCTTTCAAACGCCGAATGAACCATGTACCTATATTTCTTCCGTTTCTTTCTAAAGTCACGCGACACTGGTGATTAGTTGACAAACTTTATTGATTTGACCGTACGACAAATGTCTAAACTGTAGTCTAGTTCTCTCCGAATGTTTCGTAGCATATCAGGAGTTATTAGACGAATTGCTTGAATGATACGTTCCTTCAACTCTTCCACAGTTGTATTTTGCTTATACGCAACGGATTTTATGAATCTCCAAGCAAAAAAGTCTAATGGAGTCAAATCCGAAGACATTGATGGCCAGGTAATTCGGTTACCTCTCTCAATCCAACTTCCTTCTTCCTTGAAATATCCTATTCAAAAATGCTGTAACATCACCGTGATAGTGTAGGGGAGCGAACGGAAAACCTGATGGAATTTGTGGAACAGCAAAGTTTTCCAACATATCAAGACAAACGTGTCCCCATAACTGTCTTCTTCTCTACGAAGAAAAATGGAGCAATGATGCCATTTAATAACCACACATTGATTTTAGGTGCATCCCTTTCATATTCAAACAGCTAATAAGGATTTTCATTTCCTTAAATATAGGGCAATTATGCTAATTAACTTTTCCACATATGTGAAAGCAAGATTATCACTAAAAATCACATGTTCAAAAATATTCGAATCCACTCCAAAACGATTTATCATTTCAGTGGTGAATTCCAACCTAGCGCAGTGATCTTTTGGATTTAAATGGTAAAGAATTTGAAGCCTGTAATTCGTTACTGGCTTGCCCCTAATAGACTTATAAGGACTTCTACAAAATTAATCACGCACACGATCAACAGTGTCTTCTATCACAAAAACTTGCCAGTTTGATTAATCAGTCAAAAATCTCCTATTGCATATAAGAATCTTTTTTTTTTTATCTCAAACCTTCAAATAGTTAAAATTAATTTCCGTTATTGAAGGGAGCATCTATCGGTCTCGTCTGTGGTTTTGTGATCGCCATGTGGTTTGGAATGGGAGCTTTTGCCAGTCAGCCTTTCCATCCAGAAGCACCGCGATCCTACGAGAACTGCACCGAGCTGTATTACAATGTCACCAACATCGATTTCTTCAATATGACATCCGTTCCAGAAATAATTCGAAACAAGTAAGATTATTATTCATTTAGATATTACTATATATCTAAATTTAATGGTTATAATTACATGCTATAACTCAAACCTCTTTCTGCTTTTAGCGATGATATTCTCCCACCTTATCGTTTGTCCTACTTGTGGCTGAGCGCGGTGGGTTTTGTAGTTGTGATGATTGTGGGTGTAGCAGTTAGTCTACTAACAGGTATGTTATTTTTTTATGTGAATATTTTAATAATTTAATGTGCTACAAGATTTGTTATGTAGAACGATTATAAAAGGATGAGACACATATTGTGAAGGGTGGTACGGATCACTAAAATAAAAGGAATGTTCAAATAAAAGTGATTTGAGAAGTGTATCCATGAGATGCGTTGGGTCTGAAATGTGACAGATACAGAGATATAAACAATAATATTTAACGAGTGAAATGCATATGAAGTTTGTTAAAAGAAATCTCCCGTGGCGTTTAAGCAGGTGTCTCATTGCTTAGGAAGGTTACGAATTCCGTCCGCGAAGAACGATGTCGGTTGATCATGGAACCAGTTCAGAACTTCAGCCTTTACGCCATCGTCGGAGTGTGAAATTGTTGACCCATTAGCCCGTCAACATCACCTTTCCGGCTGACTACAGAGCTTTGAATTTTTAGGGCCTATGTGAATCGGGATGTTTCCATGCATGCTGACGGACTTCCAGCTGGAAGTGGTGACACCAGGTTTCATCCTCTGCCACTATGTGCTGCACAAAATCACCCCCGTAGCACAACAAATGTTGTAAACTCAGGCCCATTCAGGCTTACACCTTTCCATAGTTAAAAACTTTATTACAGCTTGCTGATCCATTTTGGACACAGTTGCATCCATACAAGTCATTTTTAAATGAATCCCACGTCCTTACAAATGCAGTTATGACAAATTTGTGAACGCACTCGTGTACGTGGTACATACACCTTCACTATCGCGTTTGCTTGACGAAAATACATTAAAAATTGTTCGTATGCGAAGCTTCGAATCACTTTCATTTGAATACACCTAATACTTTTTTTCAATGGAAAGGTATGGAAGAAAGTGACACGTAGAAGCATAAAAGATAAACGATTTAAGAAAGTATAAATTTTGTTTATTTACAAATCTGCTGCAAAATAATGTTTAAAATAAATTCCACAGTTATGCAAGCTTGACAGTGACGATAATTATGAATTGGTGAATAAAATTTCAAAGATGATAAGCAAAAGATGTTTTATATAAATGGGAGACTACCCTTTGTGCTCAATGTTTTGTTAACTCATGTTTCAGAATGCCTTTTGAAATCAGGTGCTAATCAGACACACAAATGAGGCGATCTAGTTCTAACTAACCGGAGGGGATCAGTGCCGATTTAAACTAATTTCGGGCCCTGGGTGCAGAAGATCTACGGGCCCCTTTGGCACTGGTAGATCGAAATTTGTTATCAGAAAACCTGATTAAGTCCAGCTTTTCCGGGCCCTTACGAACCCCGGGCGCGTGGGCACCCACCCCAAACACTCAATGGATAAACCTGCACTGTTCCGAATGATGGTATCACTCGGAAGTTTTCTGACCTTAAAATATGACCGATATTTTTTGCGAATTCGAATAATTAGTCTTTCAATGGGGAATAGAAAAACTTAATGAGTCTTTCTCTTTACAGGACATCATGCGTTGGGAATTCATCATGCGAATTCATCGCCAAAAGATGTTCAACTCATAAAAAAAAAACTTTAAAATTAACAAGCTGTTAATTTTTTGAAACCTCAATTATTCAATTTCTATCCTGTCACGACTAAAAAATAAAACAAGTGTTTTTATTTAACTCGGTGACAAATTTTCTGATTAAAAAGTAGGGCTTCAAAAAAGAAAGAACAAATATAGATTACATATGAGATATAACTTTTATGGGAAAGAGAATAAAAATCTTATGTTTTTCCCCCCCCTTATTTAGGTGCTACAAAAGGTCAAGATATAGACGAAAGGTTATTTTCACCCTTAATAACATGGCTGAATAAATACATGCCTGGAGGAAAATTCAAGGAAGTTGTATTAAACAAAGAAAAACGGGTAAGATATTTTTTGTCGTTATTTTTCATTTCTTGACTTTTTTTAAAAAATATCCGTTCATTGGTTCCGTTTTTTAAAAGTGTCCATTTTAACTTAGGATATTCTTATCTGTGTGGAGAAAATGAATACATCTGAAATTAGAAAAGAGGGAAAAAAATGGGGCTTTTTTCATTTGATTCCTAATATTTTAGCTCACTCTCTCTATATATATATTTATTGCACATATTTTTTTTATCTTGTTCAAATAAATTTTTTTAAGCTTGTAGTGGATGACACTTGATGTTAATATAGTTTTTTCAAATATTAATTCATAACCGGCTAATGAATTGAATTGAATTAATTACCGGTTTTCGATGCCAACTTAGATTCGTCTCCATTGTTTGCGTTGTATGCGAATATATTACAATTTTAACATAAAATAAATATAAGAGTAATAAAAATACTTACACTTCCAAATACAAATTATTTACACTATTTTACACAAAATTCGTAACAATATTTTCTGTTTCGGCAGGGAAGCAAACGAAGTCCCAAATTTCCCTAACAATGTTTATTCATTCAAAATTTCTTACTTATAAATGTCACGCTTAAAAGATATGACAGCTCTATTCCCCTGACACACCTCGCGATTTTAAACCATAGTCCGTTGACGAGGACGAATTCAGAGAATAACCTTTCTTCTAAAAATCTAAAGAATTTTTTCTAAACATGTAGTAGACTCCACTATTCCACATAAATCTACAGGGGAATTTTGCTTGGAATCCTCCCTTAGAATTGGACATCGCTAGCGATCATGGCTGTTGAATCTTGCTTTTACGATAATTTTTTGTACTTACGCATTATACCGTCGAATAATTGTGCACAACGGGCTCAATTCGTGTGACGTCATAGTCACATGATAATGATAAGCACGAATTTTTAGCCAGTTCAAAAACTAATGTGATGTCATAGCCAAACAATAAAAACAATCATGTGTTTCCAGCTAAGCAGTTCGTTGTTGCCAACTTTTGATCTTTTCAGAAACTTTCTCTTAAAAAATACTAATTTGTCAACAACAATAATGCTGTAATGACTTCAATCAGCTTATAAAAACAATTTATTTCAAGGAAAGATTAACTAGAATATTTTTACACTCGTTCCGAGATTGGTATCACAGTCTCTTTTACAGTAAAGATCAGTTCCTCTCGAACATCCAACTTTTAATGAGAATCACGTTAGGTTGACGCTTTTTTATCGGTAATACGGGCCAAAATACTTCGGCTTCGATGGTCAACTATAATCGTGGGTGCGAATGCAGTGCGTCTCTCGCTGTCTATAGCTAGAGAGACCTCCGGACGGTTCTCTCTCTGTATCGGTAATAGTAGCCAAAGTCCTTCGCTGGTCGACTATAATCGTAGATGCAGACGCCGTGTTTATCACTACATCGCTTGAGAGGTCTATAAACGGTTCTCTCTCGTTCTCCCCGCAAAATCGCCTTTTAAAGCCCAGGTTGCTCTTGGTTCCTCTTTTCGGCTTTCCTTTGTCCCTTTCCGTCGGCTCCTCAAACGTGGGAAATTTCCGACCCATAATGCCGTGTGTCCGCCTCCAGACACGCCGTCGCCAAGGATCCGCGAGAAACGGAAATTCCACACAGGCCGGGGAATATGTCCACTCCCGGATTCTAAGGAATGGTCGTGGGAACAGAGGTCAGAAATCTTGACCACCCATTTAGGCCACTTTTTTCCCAGCAATTAGGGAAAAGAAAGCGGCTACATCACAATGCACATAGGTAGACAAAATGCACTTTATTTAGAAGTACGTGCATAAAATAAGATTTTTTTTTAACTTAAAATCTTTTGAAGAAATTTAATTTTTATAACATTTTAACCCAATTATAAAGTTTGAAATTTTACCCCAGTTTTACCAATATAACAAATACAGTAAGTTTAATGCCTGTTTTGAATTCAATGGAGAACACGTGGTTGTCTTTATCATATGACCGTCATGAATTGAGCCCATTATAAGATGTCACCAAATGCTGTCATCGTTATTGTCATTGTAATCAAACATGCTCGGGAACGGTTTCCACAATTGGCTACATATCACAGCATTTCGCGACGTCTTTTGATTTGACGAAATCGGTCGACGGTATAGTAATTTTCAGAGAATGAAACCTGATCACAAAACATTTTGATCTATCAAATGAGTTTTTCCCAACTTCCAAGAATAATTATTCCTATTTTTGTTGTTAAACATTTTATTCGAAAAAGGACTAATTACAATAGTTTTTCCCAGATTAAAAAATGTGGCCACGGTAGCACAATGATCAAGTTAGCGGACTCGAGGCAGGTGTGTCATGAGTTCGAGCCTTGTACTACTGAAGACCCGAAGTGCAGAGGGGGCTAATGCACGTTAGATATGGCAAGGCTCAAATGTGCTCCCTTTGGTGTAGTGTGGAAGTTAGGTTATTTAACCTTGGAACACAAAAGTGGCTTAGTTATGAATAGATTTAGTGTCGCTCTAGAATGGCCTAATATGCAAAATACAAAGTATTTAAATCAAATCGAATGTGTAATATCATAATTGTAAATATAATTTCATCATGATTTGATAATGCTGAAAGTCATAATTTTATTTGAAGCATTAATAAAAATTTAGATATGAATTCTTCAATTGTGCAGTATGAACTATTGACAAATAAATTATTAGCTCAAGCCCCATCTGGGCTTGAAATTAAGTTCGATTCGTGGCTGGTGAATCATGAGTTCGAGCCCAGTACCACTGAAGACCCGCCGTGTAGGGAGGCGATGCACGTCAAATCAGTTAAGACCTCAAGTGAGTGAGTGATTTTGGGGTTTATTGGCGCAAGAGCCAATTTCGGCTATACTGCGCCAAACATTTGTTTTAATATCTGTGGTCTAGACGGGAAGAGAAAGAAAGAATGAATTGAATGACAAGAAAGAGGGTCGAAAATAGAGAAGGATCACTAGGGTACCCCGGGTTCGTGAAGCCCATGTTTACCAAAGACAGCAAACCCCGTGGGAAAAGGAAAAGATCACTAGGGCACCTCGGGATTGTGACACCCGTACTCACCTAAAGAAGGTGAGCCCCCTGAGGGGGTAAAGAGCTCAAACGTCCTCCTATTGGTGTGGTGTGGTAGTTAGGAGGGGGTTCTAGCTAAGGTGTCGTATTCGTCACTTGACCGTAGTTAAAATTACGAGGTCCGTCACCAAAAGCTCTCGTGTAGCTGAATAGGGCACGTTAATATTTACTCACTCACCCGATTAAAAAATGTATTTTATTTTCAGGGATTGTCACAGACCCCTCTTAGAACGACGAGCGTCATCAGCGACTCAGAATTTTATCCTACAAAAAAGGCATCTATCTCTTATATATCAGACTCCAAAATATCTTAATGACAGTTGAGACTTTTAGTAGTGTATTTGTTACAATGACTCAAGGCGTGTATGTCTATGTATTATGAATGTCTTGTTTTTATTCTGATCAATTATATGATTGTTTTATGTTATATTAAACATTTTTTTTAAGTTATATTTCTTCTTCTAACAGAAAAATAATCCAAAGTACTAAAATAACCTAGTTGTGTCATTAGCTCTGATACAAAAAATTGAGATCGTCTATTCTAAATTTCACCTTTGGAGATCGTCTGCAATATTTTTCAAAAAAAAAAAATTTTTTTTAATCTTTCACGCATTCTTTTTCAAATCAGAGCTGTTTCTCTGCATCAAAAAAGAGCATGTCGAATTTTTTTAATGCTCTTAAACATTTGGAAACCAAAAGAATATCGGTTCGAGCATAAACAAATCATTATGAGCATGAACTTTAAGTACATTAAGATATATAAAAAGTAAGAAAAAAGAATGAAATGAGCAGCAACAAAAAAAAAATCTACTAAATAAATAAGTAAATTTTAGTTTTAAATAGTTGATATCCTTTTTAAAAATTAAGTAATATTCAAAGATATAAAAATCTCTTATAATTTCAATTCAAGAAAATTCGAAAACTAAACCACAATCGAAGTTAAAAATTTATGAACTAGTAATTTTGTGAAAGTCATTTTAAGGTATCAAAAACTACTACTCACAGCGATTAACAGTAGGTTATTGCAGTGCACTGTCTTTATTTAAAGATACAATGTATGGGTTTATTACTTCCTTCTATTAAGCTCAAAATCATTAAAAAGTACAAAAATTGCAAAAAAAAATTTTAAAATTAAATTAACCATGCTGGTTGTGAATGCTGGAAAATTTTTATATAAATCACAAAATATACTGTAAAACTAATTCAAAATTTTAATTTTAAATGAAGCTAGTCAGCATCGATATCAAAATGAAACTATCAAGCGTTTTACATTCATTGAATAATTTTAAATATAAAATAACACAAAAAGTATAAAATTTTTAAGAAATAAAACTTTTGATAGTAAAAAATATTTCTGGACTACAATCGACACAATTATTGCATACATTTTTGAAATTTGTCACTAGATCAGAAATTAAGATAATTTAAGATACTTTGTTTATAATTAATTATTCACCCAAATATAAAATATTAAATTATTTTTAAAATCCAATAACTAAGTAAATTATACAGTTTTTTCCTAAATACTGTAATGGCATTTAATCAATGAATTGATGTGTTAGTACAACTTGCAAAGACTGATTCTACATAACAAAAATAAAAAGACACTATTAACATCAACAGTGTAATTTTATTCATAATTTATCTTAAGTATCTTACAATACTATAATAAATTTATGTACACACACCTACACACATACTACTTTAAACATATGCACACATGTACACACTTCAAGTAATTTCACTAACTTTCTACCAAAGAGGAAAAAATATTTTTAACCATATTTAAATTTGAAATATAATGCGAAGTATAAACATAAATTAAACCTTGTACACATGATTAAGTCAAAAAATCCCAGTCACTTAAAAGAAATACTAAAAAATCTTTGTACTACAACATTCCATCACAAAAGTACACAAGTTTAGAAATCACATAAATACCTAGGCTGTCTTTACATTAACAGAAAAAAAAAAATTTTTAATGATATGTAAAGGAAGTTTTAAACTCTTTTGTAGTTACTTAAAAATTCAAATTTACTCAAATAGCCAATAAATCCATAAATTTTAAAATTTTTAATGAATAAAAACATATGGATATCCATGAACAACGTTCAAATACATTGAATATTTTCTTAATTTCTATTCACACATCTTAAAGGAATAAGCATACAACAATTCTTATAAATCAAGCGATGACAATACATGTTAGTGAATTCAAATAAAATAAAAGAATTATTCATAGAATCCAGATTTATTTTTGACAATCATATAAAAGAATCTTATAACTCATTTATGGTACAAATAATATCATTAAAGCATTTATTAAAACTAACTTTCTGAATAATGATAAAAAGCCCTCAAAATTTGGAATAAAAACCAGAAACAAGACTCAAAAAAATCCCTCTCAAAACAATTATCAAAATAACTCGGCTATACGAGTTAAAGTGAGCTCTTTTACAAAAGCTATTCCAAAAAATTAAAAAGGCTTTTAATATAATTATTAATTTAACTAAAGCTACTTAAATAATATGACAATTACTTTGAATATTTCTGAATTCATATTAAAAAAATATTGTGATTATTAGAAATCAAAACATTTACATATATGCAGTACAAAAATATACTTCAACTCAATTAATTCGAAATTAATATATATTAATAACCAAAATTACACACATTAGCCATTTGAAATATTCACTTTTTTTTTTTGAAATTTTTATAGCTTAATATACATAGTTACATAATCAAAAAATTTTAATTTCTTTAACGTGAAACAAAATGGAATAAACATAGGTATGAATAAAGTAAGAACAAAACTGCACTTGATAAGACTAAGTCAACTGATCAAACATAAAACCTGTAACAAAATAAAATAACTACCAATATCACAAAAAAAAGAGAGAGAGAGAGAGTCGATTTTGCAATTTGTGTAGAAGATGGAAGACAGTTGTTCCAAGTAAAACTATTAGCATTATTTCCAAATAAAATATTATAAATAATGTGGTGTTCAGATTTGTTTAACAATAAATGGGTTTAGCAATATGCTAAATAAGAATCACATGGAACTCAAAAATTTACACTAAAATTATTCACCGGGATAAAATAAAATCACAGTCACTTATATTCATTTACATTTTGAATACCAAAATTATGAAAAAAAATTAAACATCTTGGAACGATATTCATAAATTCAATGGATAATAGTGGAGAGAGAAAAGGCCCCCATTTCAAGTGAAAATAAATTTAGAAAAGAATAAATGGAAGCTGTGATAATCATAACCAAGGAATTTCAAGGAAAAACAAGTTACAATAGAATCTACATTGATACAAAGAAATATTCATGATTGGGAATTTTCAAAAGGCTAACAGATAAAAAGTTTAAGCTACCTTTGCATTAAAATAAAAATTTAGCTGAGTTTCAAATAAATGTAACAGTCAATACATTATTATTAACTACACACATGCATTATAATAAATAATTTCAATACAGTTGGAATTAGAATCTTAAAATACAAAAATACTTTTTCTTTCTTTTTTTTTTTCATATTTTATATATATCTTAATCATCCAAAATTTGTTAACAAGTGTGGTTTCATCATTTAACACTTACGAAAAAATATGTAAATTACACATATTCTTTAAATAAGCACTAAAACTATACCGTCAATAATTTGTAGAAAATATGCCCATTTGAATCAACATATTGGTTTTAAATTTCACATAGAATGTTGAATTCATGAGAAACTGCTGTTACAGTAATTGAGAGTATTCAAACATAATTATTCCCTAATAGGTTTCAATAAAAAGAAAAGCTAAGAACATCTTATTGAACATAAAGTACTGTATTATAAAAATATAACAAGGTCATTAATAAAAAATAAATTTCAACTGAAAATATCCAACACTATTTTTACAAATCAACTAGAATTGTAATACTCTTGGAATAACATTTGTTCGATTAATATCTAAATTCATTTGGTATGTAGACTGGCTTAAAAAATATAAAAATTTGACAAGAACATCTATACTATATATAAGAAAATATTTATCTTCTTTAATTCAAAATGATATTCATACACCAGAAAAATTTTTAACTTAATATAAGTTTGACACAATTATCTCATCAGTTTTGTTAATCATGTTTAAATTGGCCTTTGTTTGGTGGGAAGGGGACATGTAATGGTTAAAAATAAGATTATGTGTAAGTGAATATATAAATATATTTCACCCATTTTCGATGAAGTTATTTAATATTGCAAGCATATTAAATCTCACTGACTTTTTTTAAAAAAATAATAAATATAGTAAGATACAGAGATTTACAATTTTCGAACCACTGGAATATTTAACAAATTTCTCAAATAATTCTAAATGTACATATATACATATATTAATCTTGCATCTTCAATTATCATAGTAATTTAAAATTTATAGATTATTGTTTAGATAAGAAATTAAATTTATTCATAGGATTACAGGACATTCAGCAAACAACTATATGCATATATATATATTACCTTTTCACCATTAAAAACATGTGCACAGATGGTTCATCAAATTTCTAAATTCTGATATTAAATTGGTACTAAAATAATTAACTATTATAATTCTTTAAAACTGTAGTCTCAGTAACAATTTTTATCTTTTTTTATATGTCATTATTTTTAACTAAGAAAAAAGTTACATAAAATCAGATCCCTCAAATTTATCAGCATAAAATATCGATATGCACATGAATATAAATACCAGAATTCCTTTTTGTTAATTTGAGTTATTTGTATTACAAAATAAAAATTGTAAACATGAATAGGAGTACAATATAAAATAAATATATATTATTTCATTTCATGCATATTTATAAATTTTAAAATAAATTTTGTTCATTAATTTGTAAGAGCAATTCAGGTTTTACTTTTAAATTCAGATAAAAATATTACAAGGAACTTCTACAAGCACTTTTCAAACATAAAACGTTATTTTAAGAGGATGGGGTAAAAATGTATGAATATAAATTCATAGCACTCCAAAAATTTCACACAGAATTGTGACATAAGTCAACAATCATAATATACCTTTCAAAGCTAGCTGCAATTTAAGATAATATAAAATATAGTTAAAATCATATTTGAATATTCTTTGTAAAAAATGTATCAAAAACTACATAACACTTTAAAGTTATTCAGAAAAAAAATGGAATTAAAGATCTTCGAAGAAATAAAACTTACTCGTGTATTTATAGATTTGGTAATTATCTGTTTTCATTTTCTTTGGTCTTCATTTTTAAAAACTAAAAAGTACACAGATAATTTTTTTCATAGAATAAGAATTTTCTGAAAAATATTTTACAATTTAAAAACTATCAATCTTTAGCAATTATATTTACAAATAGACAACCTGAATAATAAACTTTGAAAGTTATCTTACAAATTTTCATTTAAAATTATTCTTTTTAAAAAAAAAAATATGTAAATCTATTGCATTATAAATTATTTGATTTATAAATATTGTATTTTAAAAATAACCTTTATATGAATATATTAGTTAATCAGTAAATATGAAATCTATCACCAAAATTTTACATATACCAATGTATCACTTTCTATTGATTTTCACTTGTAACTTATTTGAACTACTTCTCTAGTTATAAATGTATACCCACACACCAAAAATTTGCTTTCCTTGATCAATAATAATTCCGGACAATTTTAATAATTTCAGAAAACAAACTTTTTAAAAATAATAATTTAAAACTACTATATTGAGTCAAAAATGTAAAAATGTTACATTAGGGAATGATATTTCAAATTTTGTTATGAGAATTTCATTTTTATTTGAAATTTATCCTTACCACTTACAATGCAAAGGTAACACTTTAAAATTTTAAAAGGTTGAAACTCTCTCCTAGTGTTTGGAGCATTGCACAACCAAATTCGCATTCAATTGTAATACTGCAAAACTAATCTAACATTCAAATGTTCCCACTGACTGATTGTAGTTTTGGAAAGGTGAGGGATGATAAAATCAAATTTTTTTCATGTCAAATTGAGTGAGTGAGTGATTTGGGGGTTTATTGGCGCAAGAGCCGATTTCGGCTATACTGCGCCAAACATTTGTTTTAATATCTGTGGTCTAGATGGGAAGAGAAAGAAAGAATGAATTGAATGACAAGAGAGAGGGTCGAAAATGAGAAGGATCACTAGGGTACCCCGGGTTCGTGAAGCCCATGTTTACCAAAGACAGTAAACCCCGTGGGAAAAGGAAAAGATCACTAGGGCACCTCGGGATTGTGATTCATGTCAAATTGATTGACCATGGTTGGTTAGACATGTCATATATATTTCTCGGAGGGGAAAGGAAGTTGGAAAAATAAAATACACAAAAATATATCCCCTACATATTTTGAAAAAAAATCATAAAGCTAAATAATACTATATAATACTGTATGCAGAATATTTTATGAAGAAATTTTCTAATACTGGTAGACTTAAGTTTAAAGCCCATATACTGAATACCAAACTTGAAACAAGGATTCCACTGATTTAAAAGTCTGAAAAAAAATTCACTCCAACACAGAGTTACAACTATTTCTCTGTTTCTGGATAAAATCAGCAATGATAAGAGATAGCAAGCCATCACACAGAATATAACCTTCACTATAATTCTGAAAGTTTGATACTTTATATCTGATTTGAAGATCAATGATTTAATTAATAAAAACCTTTAAGTTAAAAAGATGCTGGATGTTAAATTGTCTCCAGAAGTAAAAATAATTTTTTTTTAATTAATCAAAGGAGGTGAATACATTTATGTATAGTAAGACTTTTTTAATTAAAAAAAGTTTAATTTAAAAATAAATGAAAAATTAATGAAATCAAATTACTTTTTATACTTGCAGACCAATGGAACTGGTACATTTTGCAGTAGACTTTTTTTTACCGAGTTCCTTAAATTCTTAAGCAGACATTTAAGAAGCTGCTGCAAAAAGGTTGAAATATGAGAATATCAAATCTATAAATGTTAAGAAAGTTTTTATAAAAACCTGTTTATGCAAAATTAATTCATTTCTCAAAACTGAACCTGATAGTTAAAATGTATCATTAAAAAAGTTTGAACCACCATAAGTAATAAAAATAATTACAAATCTTTTTAACTCTAATTGAGTAACTGAAAAAGAAAGAATAATCAATTTTAGCAATAAAAAATTACAAACAAGAATACTCATTAAGTTCACATGTTTCCTAAAGTTTTAATAATATGTATATATATGCTGATTATATGATTTACCTTAACTATCATTACCTCTATTCACAAAACTTATACAATTTTCATACATGGAAATGCATATACAGTACTCTAAATACATATAGCATCTTAAGCAGTATTGCTACAAACATTTCATTATAGTTATGTCATTAAAAAAAACAGCATAACTTGACAATATTAATAACATTTACATTCAAAATTTGTTTAACAGTCCATTAAAAAGTAAATATAAATTAAAACTACTGACAAAACACACACAAACAGAGATAAATCTAATCACCACAGAAAAGGCACAGCAGGTTCAATTCTTCAGGCACAAATGTTTCTCCTTCAAACATTAAGAAGATTCATACATTTTAATAGTTAAATCAAATCAGACAATTTTTATGATGAATGAATAGTAATAAAAGAATGTATGTTATCAAAAGATTAATAACATTCTTAAATGAGAGAATGTTAAAAATGAGATTCATTGCAAGAAAGTCAAATCAAATTTCAAAGTACATAAATACTTTGAAATTTTTAGATTTTAATCCATTAAAAAATAAAATTCTTTAATGTCAAAATTTTAAATTTTTTATTATTTTTAATAAATATTTTTATAACGTATGCAAGCAAAAAATTGAAAAGAGAATATTAAAATAAATATCAATATACACCACAAAAACCAAACAAAAGTATAAATAGTGTAAATGCCTCTCGATCAAATAAATGCTTTTTTAAAGTAAAACACTTCTAAGAACTTTTATATTTTTATGCTATTAAAAATATTATTACTGATATTTCTAAATTAATATGTATATATCACATATTTTGTAGGTTTAAGTACAGCAACTAATTCGATTTTTTTTAAATCAACTTCCAATTTGTATAAATCAAAAATCAGCTGAAAAAACTAAAATTTATATAGTTACTCTTCACATGGTCAAAAACTTTTGCATAGGTCAATTTTAGCACTTCCTTGCCACAAAAACATCCAAAATGTCAATTTTAATTGCTATTGAAGCAATTAAACAGAGAAACAAGATCATTTGCATTTAATTCATGAAGTTTTACTATATTACTAGCAAACATTTTTTTCCCTTCGTAATAATATATCAGAAAAAAATTACCTTTATGAATCATTTACTAATTAATAGACCAATGACTTATTTACCTAAATTTTATTAGTAAAAATAAAACTTTCTTAAGTAATATTAGTTCATAGTAAAAAAATTCAAAAAAAAAAAAATTACAATGCTATCAAACTAGACTATTTTTTTAAAAATAAATTATGTGTGACCATTAACCTACTTCCTATTCAGTTACAAAATTTTGGCTATATTAAATTTATTCATTCATAAAATTTTCTATTAGGAAACAGGTATACAAAATTTTCTTAGTTACTGAAAAGTAAAAAGGTAAATACGTATTTATTATTACAAATTTTTAAAAATTGAAGGAAAAAAACCAGATTTCAAATTGCTAAAATTTTTGTTTTGTTTAAACAGCAGATATGAAAGTTTGTGATAGAAACTGTATGAAATCTAAAACTATTTTTACTTTTTTTTAATTACTGAATACAAATCATTTAGGGACTGATTTCTAAAATCAAAAATCTTTGGCATGTATCAAGGATTTAAAAATTGTACACATATATGACAATAGGATTCTACACCATCAGTTAACTTGTTTATAATAAAAGTCCGGTTTCATACTGCTTTCAGATCACAGAATTTATTTGAAATACTAGGAAAATGACAGTGCTTCTCAATCACATGTACAATAATTTAAATTGAAATCATTAATACAAATTGCACAAACAATATTTATATATGCAAGTAAATACACATACATAATTAATACATATATATTTTTTGCACTTAGAATACCATTATTAATAAAAAATGGTATTTTAAATGCATTAATTTTTTTTTACATTGTGCATTCAAAAGACTATACAAATAATATTTACATTATCGTAATATCACATAAAAAATGTGCTAAGTACTTATGCACTGAAACACAGTTTGAGCACAAATTCACAAATTCAAAACTATTTTAGTAAATTTTAAATGCAATAAAAAGATATACAGGTATAATATTTTAGAAATGCCAATATAAATTTGAAATGTGATAGTTAATATTACATAACAATGCATAGTCCCCGACTAGCATTTTCAAATAAACACTTTAAAAGCATTTCAAGAGTTAACTATATATATAATTTTAAGATACATTAAATTTTATCATATAGATAAATGACCATAGACATGAAACTTTTTTGGTAAAAGATGGTAATGATTTCTAATTAAAAAAAAACTGTAACCATTTTCTGTTTTTGTAACATCACAATGTCATTTTGTCCAATACAAGATCAGTAATCAGAATTTTCACAATGTTTGTTTTAATAATCAGCCATATAACATCTTTAGTGTGAAAAAATTAGTGCTTCACAATACTGAATAAAAATAAATCAATAAAATAACATCCTATCAATAAAAAAATTAATTCTGTAGTTATGTTTAGTAAGAATTTAAAAATGGCAAAAAATTTATTCTACAAAAAAGATGCATGCACCAGATAATTCCCAGTTTAATTACCTTAAAAAAAATTCCAAAACAAATACTACATTCTGTAAATACTATTTGTATCATCAAATAATTACTAATAAGTCGATTCAGTTAGGCATTTTATTTATTTTTTTAAGAAAAGAATTAAAATACTATTCTTAGAATCATTAATAGACTACTGTCCACACAAATACTTCCCACAATAATACAATACAATTGTTCTGATCACACATTGTTGGCAAATCCAAATAAAATATTTTTAAAAAGATTACTATATTTCTATTTTAAGACAAAGTACAGAGTGACAATTTAAACAGTTGAGAAGCACTGCCTCACATAACTCTATAAATAAAAAAAAGCATACAAAAATATAACGCTCACATACCATTTGAATTAAAGTTCAAAACAGCTAGCTATATACAATTAAAATCACTACAGACTATCACATAGGCTTTAGGAGCATTCGTTAAGACAAAAAAGGAATGTTGTGCAAAGCCAACAAATATGTAAATAAAATAAATGAACAAACAGCGGAAAGTAGTTTTAACTAAAAAAGGAAAATGCTAGATGAAATTACTAGTGAAACAATGTCTTTCCTTAAGTAAATGCTTAAATGTTTATAAAGCATGTCAATACATCATTACGCATTTATAACTTTATAATTAATTATAACATTAGATTTAATAGAAAATAAAAGTGTGTGCTTGAACATATATTCAACTATAGCACTATTAATGTTTATGTATTCATCACTCAGGTCAGTTACAAGAATGCAGCCTGAAACTACAATATTTTAAATATCACACATACTATAAGCAGAGCATTATCTCAGTATACAAACATTGCATCAAGTACACAATTACAATTTTGCAATTTTTAGAAAAATTATATTAGTTCAGTAACAGGGAATTAAACCGATTTTGACTAGAATGTTTTATTTATGTATGAAAAGTAAATAAAAAAAATGATATAAATTAAATTAAAAACGAATAATTATAAACATTACTTAAAAAAAGACATTGCTCCTAGAAACAGTATAAATATAAAATGAAATAATCAACATATAATGATCATTATAACATCATTGAACACATCCCATTTTCTATCTAGATACTAATGATGATGCAAAGGCATATGTAAGGTTTCCAGCAACTTTATATAATTTGGTTCTGAAATTAAAAAAAAATTATTTCATAAAAGTTAAAAAAAAATTTTTAAACAATTAGCTGAAAAATTGATATACATCCATAGCTAGAAACAAATGTATGCAAAAATTTGTATGTGAATCAGAATATTAAGAGAGTACATGAATATAAAGTACAAAAAAATAATGCATATGTAAAAATTGAGAAACTTGTTTGTATAAGTCGCATAAAAAGATGAGCTGTATAATATATGTTGACCAAACAGATTCAAAATCAAATGGGAAAGTTAAAACAAAAAGAATTATTTGAGATTCTAAAACCAAATAGCTTAAATCAATAGGACAAATCACATTCCAGAAGAAAATTAATAGCTGACAAACACGTAAAATAAGATGTAATTTTAACTAGAAATAAAAATTTTGCTAAATAAACTAATAATTATTAATAAGAAAGATTTATATTCCTATTATATACTTAGAAATTGAATTTAATTGTATGTGTATTACTCTAATTTTATTAATATTTAAGAAATTAAAAACTTAATTGTTTAAATTTAATGTAAGAATACATCCATATATATAAAAAAATATACAAAAATCCAAAAGATATTTACAACTAAAATATTTTAAATAAAAGATAGATTTCCCCCTTTAACTTATACTAAAAAGTTTTGAAATAAAAGAAATGCAACACATATTTCAAAACCAAAAAAAGACTTACCATCATCACAGTTTAAGTAACCATGTCTCACTAAAAAGTCCAAAGCAACAAGAGAACTCGTAAGCTTGAAATCATCAGTTACGATTATTTTTTTTAACTGAAAAAATAATATTAGAAGTAATTTAATATAATTTATTAATCTTAATAAAACTTTTTAAAAGTTTGATTTTGTGTTTCAAGAATTACCTACTTCATCAATGGATAACAAATGAAAGCTCTCAACTTCATTATCACTATTTGTAGGGGTGAAATCTGAAGGAATTTCAACATCAAAAATAAATAGTGTCTCAGGGAATATACCTCTTTCATCTTCATACATAAATCTAAAAAAAATGCTATTATAAAATTTCTATCAATATATTGATTTCAAAATATTCATATAACTTCAATACTTACGAAACTGTACCGGTTGATATCATGCTGTTCAACAAATCATCAGTTAACGAAGCTTCTTCTTGAGCTTCTTTCCGAACACACTCCAGAATTGTCATTCCAACACTGAAACCCCCACTAACCTATTTTGGATAATATTAATATTTTTATTTCTAATTTATGATACATTATTTCTTTCAATTTATTTTCAAAACAAATTAAGACAAAAAAAATTTAAGTGACAACAGTTAACTACAATGGGAAAAATAGATGATTTTAATGGCTTTTAAATTGAAGTATTAGATTTTTTCATGAAAGCAATTTTGAAAATAATGTAAATATAACAAAATGTACTTAAGATACCACACACACACACACAGGTAAGATATAATAGAATATACTTAATATACTAAAACTTGTTGTTACTTACAAATCTCTGCTAATTAAATCTGTGGCAACTAGATATATCTATGCATGTAAAACAAAAATTGAGGAAACTCTCTGTAGCTATTGCAAATTAGATTCCATTTTGAAAAAAAAAAACGAAAGTTAAAAAAAACTTTTTATTTAATACTTAAATAGTATATATATCTATATATAAGTGGAACAATTTTTTCACAAATTTCCTTAAATTTTACAATAAATTGTTTGTAGTCTAAAATATTACAAAGTTCATTTTACAATGTAATGATATATTATATATAACAGACCAAAATTACATGGTTTTCCTTGAGAAAATTGATAGTTCTTACTTTAAAATATGAATTTAACAATACAAAAATTTTACAAAAGGAAATTTTTTTTTTTTTTTTTACTATTTCAAATCAATTACAATGTTTTTTAATTATAACATAATTTAAAGAATTTCAAAACAAACAAAATTACAAAACTATTTACCATATTGTCTAGTTTTCCAGGCCAAGTTGGTTTTGTACAAGCCCGTTTCTGAATCCACACAGATTTAGTACCATCAGCATTTTTTACATAGCCATTGACATGAACACCACATCTTTTAATGCCAAATAGACCTAATGAATAAAATTTTGAAAATTAATTAACTTGTATTTTCAAAATATACAAACCTCTCATATACAAATAAATATGAATTTTGTGGTCATGCAAATAAATAAAATAAATATCATACTGGTTCACAAACAATCTTTAAATTAATTCTTCACACACTCTTAAAAGTATATTTTACAACTGATCATCCAAAATAAAATAAAACACATTCAGTTAAAAAAAATAATACATAAAAGATGAAAAAAGTTATTAGAATATGATCGAATATGGCAATGAACTTAGAAAGCTACAAAGAATTGTTTTGTTTTTTAACGGTATGACCACATACATGTTGCCGACCTTTCCATCTTCATTACCGGAACATCACCATATTTAGAACTCACATCATAGCACTGAAAAAAACAGAATGACTGAGAAAGTCAGCAAAGCAAGATTGATATATACTTTCAGCTTAAAAATTATTATTTTTTATGAAACCAATATTTTTCAAATTAAAATTTCAAAAAGCTGCAATAATTATTGTATTTTCCACATAATTTTTCTTCTGTCATTTTAAAAATGAAGAATCGGTGATTAATACTTAAATAAACTTAAAAATATTTTAGAATAATTGAAAATATTCCTTTATTTCCCTATTACAATGCTTTTACAACCTGCATTTCATCTAAAGATCTCAAACAGTTTTAAATGCATATATTGAAAGTTCTACTTATATAGTCCAAAAAAATTTATATTAATTATTTGCATCACAACAGGAAGTCTATATTAATGCATTTTTCATTAACTGATTTAAAGCATTCTGTATTTTGTAAATTATCTTGAAATTGGTTTATTGCAAAAATTTCAGTTATTTCAATTCATAAATTTTGATAAAATTATTTCTGAGGAGGAAAAAGCTTGATTCGATAACAGCATTTTTTCCTCTGGGGCATAACTTTAAAATTTGTGCATTTATTAACTGAATACTAAAATATTATACTTGTATGGAGAGTACTAGAACATGAAGGAACATTACAAAAACTTTAAAGGAAATAAAGACAAAATATTTTTACTCACAAAATCAAAGAGAAAGCCACAAGTTAAAAGAATAAAACTAATTTTCAACACAGAGATAAGCATATAAATAGTATTGATTAATCTTAATAAACCACGACAGTCCAAAAATAAAAATTCTACTAACTACAATAACATAATATAAAATCTTTCTACACTACTCCTTTCTGAATATAAAATTTTAGTCAGTAGATTTTAAATAGATAAAAACTGTTCTGACTTATAATTATTTAAATTACAGAAAAACACATCAATTTCATTTCCACTGTATAAAATATATGCAATAAAATTATGTAAGTTAAAACTATTTTAATTATGATTGCAAATACAATTATTTCATACCCAATGTTATCTCATCAATTCCTTAAAAATATTGTTAATGCTTCATTGTTATATTATTTCATTAAATATGAATTTATTCATTTAATTACTTAAAATCATTGATGTATTAAAATATCTACCATACTTGCAAGAAAGCATAATACATTGCATAAGTATATATATATGCATGTGTGCGCATAAAAAATCCCCTGATTACTTTTTTTCATAAAAATATTAAATTAATTTTAATTTAAATAAAAGAAATTTTTTGGGGGGAAAAAATTTTTCTTTTATCACTTTTCTATAAAATTAAAATTATACAATATATTTTAAGCATCTAATTGATGTAACTTTACTTATTTCTTCTTTAACATCATACACTAAATCTTATAGGAAAACATTACGTATTTAACCAATCTTTACAATTTTATTAGAAATACCAATTTTGGTATTAAAATAACACAGCAAGGAATTGGCATAATTATTGCAGGAAACTATGTCAATCTAATGTAAAAACTAAAATCACAAAAATGCCAAGAGATAGAACATTAATTGAAAACAGCCTAATTTTATATGGTATATATAGTATTTAAAAGCAGCTATACAGGAAGAAAAGAAACTAAGAATGGTAAAAAGATGCATGCAAAAAGTTCCCCTACTTCCTACCCTCCTTGAAAAAATAATAAATCAGAAATTTTTAAAAACCAATTTAAAGGAATTATTAAATAATACAAAATTAATCAAAGTAACTTTTATAATTATTTTAAAACAATATTTATATCATTTTACTAAACAGCAGAAATTACATTATAAATAATTCCTAACAATAAAAATTCCAAAGCTTCTTTACTAGTCTTAGCAAAATTTAAATACAAAATGTTAAAAGCTTTTAAAATTACAGCATAATAAAAGAAAGAATAGAAGAGTGCATTAAAAAAATTACAATACATAATACTCCAAAAATACACCATTAATATGAATATCTTTGTTTTCTCTTTTTTGAACAACTTGTAATGCATTTCCAAATACTTTCAATCTAAAAATACAGCCATATGCCATAACCAATTTTAAATTTCCTATAAAATGTTTGCCTTTACCTTTCAAAAAAATAATGATATATCGTTCCCTTTTAATTGTAGTTAACTATTACCAATGTTTTTTAAAATAATGGGTTATTTTTTTTTCATAATTACCATCACAAAAATAAAAATTCCATTAGTGTTGTAGTAGTCAATTCAAGATAATGTAGTAACTAAATTTGGTCTTTTTAAAAAAATCCATAACAAAAACCACTGAAATAAGAAACTATCAGTTTACTATTGAGAAAAACATTAGCACAAATTTTCAAAAATAAGATTTACATATATAATTTGACAAATAAACAATACTTATATATGTGAATCATAATTCATTTTAATAAAATTTACCTACCTGATGCTATAAAATTATAATATATATATATATATATTATTTAACAATTTGAATTTTTACTTAAATACCTCATTTCTCCATCCAGCCAAAGTACTGAAAACATCTTTCATCCTTAACTCACGAAGAAGCCTATCAATTTTTTCACTTCGGTCTTCATATGTTCGCCATTCTGGATTTAATACAACCTTATTGTGAGTCTGATCAAACTGAAAAACAGTTGAGTAATGCAACAGCTCCTTCCAAATATCAGCCCTGATTATTCCAACGTGTTCATTGCCTACATAAAATTCTTTACAGTCTCCATCTTGTGGGCCTTAAAGTGAAAAAAAAATCATGAAATTAGTATAAAAATTTAAAGGAAGAAAAAGTTTCTTTCATTAGAGTTATAATTGAAGCATATGCCAGTACCTAAAAATGGAAATTTTATGTGCTAGATATAATATGCATCACATCATAATGAAAGCAGAGACCTACAAATACCCACTTCAGTAGTTCACAATTTTACAAAAGAATGTTATTGACTGTGCCTTTAGTTGACAGTTTTTATTGGCTCTTCATTGTATTAGACTGCTGCTCAACTTATGACAGAAAGGTCAGAGATGGGTATAAGATTTAAAAAAGGCAATTGTATCAAAAATCAAGTTTTTTTACAGAGTAAATCAATACAAAAATGTTACCATTTGGATATACCGTAAAATCTGGCATATAATGAGCACTGCCACATAACACGCACCTATATTTTCAAGCTGCAATTTTTGATATTTAGTTATATTCACTGTATAATGCGCACCCCCTTTATGAAGAAACCTGAAATGTACATGAGCAATGCACTTTTGTTTTGAAATTATTTATTTGAAGTATTATAGCAAGCTTAAGAAAAAAATAGTATACTTCTAGAACAACAACCCTTTAGGTTCATAAGCAATGTCATTTCAGTTAAATAAACAGTATTTCCATGTACGTAGAAGTATAAATTTTTTTTTATGCGTTCATCTTTTTCTTATTTTTAAAGCTCTCGTTTTTATACCTGGCATATAACGTGCACTCTTGCATTTCAATCTTATTTTTTTGTGTTAAAAGTGTGTGCTATATGCCAGATTTTATGGTAATTAATATTGTTTTGTTCACCACAATAATGAGTTTTTTATTATAAGTTTTAAGGATTTTTTACCTATATAAATAAAAATTGACTCATACATATTGATTTTTTTTTCATAAGAATTCAATATCATAAGAATAATTTTAAAAAGAACTTGAAATTACATTGTTCTTTGCTTTAACAAAAAGAATATTTAACTAAAAAGATACACAATAAAGAAAAAGTATATATATGCCTTGCTCAACCAATGTGTTAACTGCCCCTTGCATAATACGAGGTGTGGTTATTAAATAAAAAGACATGCTATAAAAAAATTTATTTTGGTTTCATACATATTTACTTCTTATAACCTTCAATATACACCTCTCCTCTATCCCTACAATGCTCCATGCTAATCTTCCTTTGTTTGAAATAGTGTTGGAAGACTTCTTGTCAGTGGCGCAACATATACCCCTCCATTGTAGGGGCCCAGGGATTCTAGGGGGCCCAAACCCTGACTAACACTAAGTACATATTTGGGCTTGAGGCCCAAAACCTGACTTTGCAGGGGGTCCCTAATATTCTTCATTACGCCACTGTTTCTTGTGTCAGCTCCTATAGGGCATGTGCCACTTTCTTTCACAGCTTCAACGAACTCAAATCTTGTTCCATTACAGGCAAATTTCCCCTTAGGAAACAGAAGTCCCATGGCACAAGATCTGACAAATAGAACAGATGGTTTAACACTAGGATGCTGTACTAGGCAAGAAACCTCTTAAAAGACAATGCAGAATGAGCCAGTACATTGTCATAATGGAAAACCTATGACATGTCCTTTTACACAATTCGGGTTGTTTCTTTTTTATCCTTTCACAGAGTTCAACAAGAATATGAAGGTAATATTGATGATTAATTGTTTGAACTTCATAAAACCAATCAGTGAGGGTACACAATCCCATGAATATCAGAAGAAATAATCAATATTGCTTTGAATTTTGGTTTGCACATTTGAGCATATTTAACTCTCAATGAAGATAGGTTCTTCAAGCACATAGATTGGTGCTTTGTTTCAAGATGATTAGCAAAAAACCCTGATTTGTCATATTATTATTTTCAATAAGCTTTGGTTATTTTCAGGGATGTAGCTACCACCGTATCAATGATATAGGGCCCCCAAGCTACAATGTATATGGGAGGAGGGGAATTTTAATATATTAAGGGGCCTCCACAAGGGATATGCAAGAAATTTTGATACAAGGACCACTCAAAACTGGCTACACCAATGGTTATTTTCAATCGCATTCAAAGTGCCAGTGTGAATATTTTTGAGAGCTTATTGATCAAATATGAAAACTGAAGGCATCCTTTTGGCACACACTTTTTGTAAGTCAAAATTATGTAATTCCAATAGATCCTCTATGTCAATTCCAATAGATCCTCTATGTCAATTCCAATAGTCTTAGCAATCGCATAAATACTAAATTGACTGTCACAATGAACACACACACCAGATTGCTGATTTTTTTAATACTACCATCTGTGTTAAATGTGGAAGAACAATCCAGGCATGAATCAACTTCAACGTCTTCTCGGTCATTTTGAAAACGCTTAAACCACTTAAAAACATGTGCACACAATAAACTTTAATATGGCCATACACTTCTTTGAAAAAATTATTTTTGGTAGTGACTTTTCCAAATTTTATGCGAAATTTCACAATAGCTTGTTGCACTATTGTTACACTTATGATTTTTCTGGTGAAGCTAAAAAATAACTAATGTAAACGAAAACTGCAGCTAAACAGATTTGATTACAGAAATGAGAGGCACTGTGTTCAAAAAGAGAAGACTTCACGCTTAATAACTGTTGGTCATTGGCATTTGGCATACGATTACTTTTCCTGTAGCAGTGTCAGTCTTGTTATTTAATAGCCACATCTTGTATGTACCTCTTTCAAAAATAGGATTTTTTCTTTGTGCTTCTATGAATAAAACTATTTGGAAGGCTTTAGAGTACAATAACAAGAACTTGACAGTGTTTGCAAAGGATTAATTTATTCCAAAGGATTTGCTCATATTTTTACCTTTTCTTTTCTCCCAACTTTTACTAGTAGTCAATGAAACATACGTTTCTCTTTATTTCAATGTGATGATTTCTCGTAGCACATTTTCAAACAATTCCAATTCTTTTTCTTCTTTTCACTAATATCTATTCTTGACACAGAAAGCAGTATCCAACTAACCGTAAAAATCTAAAATTTATTTTGAAACAGTTAGCAAAAAGTGTAATTTGACAACAATTAATTCTAGCTGCATAGGATATACTGTGCTGTACAATATGGTTTACTAGATCATCTGTGAAGATCATCTCAAAAATTTCTACTGTTGTTTTATCTTCAATTCTTTTTATCATGTTTATTTTATGTCAAATGCATTCTGGTTCCAAACTAGAAATGTTGAATAATGCTCTTTTTCTAATCCATTTCAATACTTTTTTTTTTAAGATTTCTTTTCTCTTGGAGCTTTAACTACATTACACACTTCACGCAGTACAACCACAATAGGCACATTTGTTACAGCTAATTGTTTGCCTCAGTATTTGAAAATACATGCTATGCATATGATATACACTTAAAAATGTTGTAGGTGGGGTCTACTTCTGGATAAAGGCCCAAGGCCACAAGAAGTTTTAAGACATCACTGTCATCAAAGTCTTTATTGTCTACATCACAAGATCTTAACATTCTTCAAGTTCTCTTAGTGTTTGAAAGTTTTTAACCCATAATTAATGAAATAGATTGTTCCAAAAATATTCATAAGAATACTAATAGATCTGTTATTAATCTAAAGCAAACCAGGTAACTCTTTTACATAGTTCTAAACTGATAAGAGTCTGAAAGAGAATAATTTTTTCAGTGCAAATTCACGACCACCTCTGCCCACTAAAAACATACATAAAAACTATCTTGTCAAATAGACAAAAAGGATTGATCAAGACATTATAATAGTTATAAATACTAATAAATTTGTGTGTTTCAAAAGCATTTGTTCCACTATCTTTTAGGAAAAGAGAAAGTATTCGCATCAAAAGGGGAAAAAAACCTATTGGTAGAACAGTCTATAAATAGTTTTACAAACCAATATTCAGAGTCTCAAGAGGAAATCACTGTTTTTTAGATAATCAAGTTATGAAGTAAGAAATTTTTTCAATTATCAAGCTGTGTAATTCAGAACACACATACATATAACCTCTTAAGAAAAATAATTCATTCAAATATAAATTATTAGATATTCACTTAACAACTTTTATATATAACTTACCAAACAAAAAAGTGAAATATAACTTACAAGTAAATTTTGAAAAAAGTGTCATGAACATGCATACATTTAAATCACACTTACAACTTTAACCATACATGAAAAAATTACTTCATAAATGAACAAAAAGCCAGGAATAAGAAAAGAACAATATTAAAAACATGAATGATCTAATAGAAACCACAGAAGGGAGTGAGTTTATACTTATTATAACTGTGACATAACAGTAATATTCAACAAAAAAAAGTTTCAATTTTTCAACCAACATTTATTGTGATTTTAGTTTTACAAAATAATTTCATTAGTACTTTTTAAATAAATTTCATACCACACATTTATGATCATCCAGCACCATACCACCATTGTTCCAGTTTAGTAACAAAAACATTCAAAATATCAAAATATTTAAAATCTTTACAACTAATTTATCGCAAAAAAAATATTTGTAACTGCCAAAAAATATTAATCATAGTTTTTAAATCAAAGAAATTCTTCAACTCAGCATAAAAATGACTTTACTATAACTCTAATATAAAAAATACTACTTAGCAAAACAAAAATGATTGTTGAAACATAATATTTAAAAATTGCAGAGATACTCTTGTTTGAATATCAACATTATTTTGAAACAATTTTTGGTACTTACATACTATTGCAAGAATGCCAATGTTCTCAAGATAATTTGCTAAGTTGGCAACCATGTGTTTTGTTTCATGTAATGGCATCAATATAGTTGCGATAATACCCAAGTACTTAATTTTTCAGTGAATTCAGCCTTTTAATTTTCATTATTATCAATCTAAGTCACTTTTAGGTACTTACCGATTATCATAACAATCGGCAATGTTCAAGATAACTCACAAAGTTGGCAACCGCAATTTCGCATGTGCCGTATGTACTGAATTGGCAATTGCTTGCTTTGTTTCATATAATATTGCCAATAAGTTGCAATAATTTGTAAGTACCCCTTTTACACTAACCTTTCTATGTAACTTCAATTCAGATGGTGAAAAATGTCCACAGAGTAGAAATGAAAATGTATCTAACTTAAGTTTTTAAAGCAATTTTTGGTACATACATATTATTGCAACAATTGTCAACTCTATAAAAAACTTGCCAAGTTGACAACCCTGATTTCCTATATGTTGTACATGCTGAATTGGCAACCATGTGCATCTTTCATATAATGTTGTTAATAGGTTGCGATAATACATAAGTATCCAATTTTTATGTTCAATATTTTCTCGAAAATATTACATCAGTATATTTCCAAATGTAACAATTCATTTAAAACTTTTGCTTGCAACTCTTTCATCATAGCAAAAATTTAAGAGCTTCATGTCACATAGTATTTCAATTATTAAAAAGTTTATTAATTTTACTTAACAAAATAGGCTATTTTCACAGTATAAAATATAAATTTTCTTTCATTTTCAAATTATCTCAAATATTTTATCACATGAACACTTTTCTTACAGTAAGCAATCAGTTAAAGCAAAACATAAATCAGCATTTCTCTTAAAAGTTTCATATATTAAACATATGTTTGATAGGTATTTATGTATTAGTGTCACCGCAGTACAACTAGCACCACACAGATCATACCTTGATTTCAAAACAACAAAGATTCTAACATGTTCCTTTGAAAAAATACCAATCAGTCAAATTTAGGTGGAAAAGGGCATGAATGGTGTGGCTCAAATTTGGCTGTGGTGACACTAATACATAAGTACTGTTTGATATTAAATATATATTAATAAAACAAAGTTGGGTACTTGTGTATAATAACAACAATCGCCAACATTTAAGATAACTTGCTAAGTTGGCAACCCCAATTTTGCATGTGTGACATGTACTGAACTGGTAATTATGTGCGTAATAAAAACAAATATAGAACACAATATACTTTGCTGTGAGTCATTTCCTTAAATAAAGCTCTTATATGGTAATTAATAGTTCTGAAAGACATCCTAGGACAAAATTTTATTACATGAAATTTAGAAAGGATATAACTTTAAATGGTCTTACAATACAATTTACAATGTTTAAATATTTTATTCAAATTAATACTTAGACTCTAGTTCTGAACATGAAACCTGAATAGTAAAAAAATCTGTCATTATTAACAATTACTAATTAAATAACAAGCAAAATCTTAATTTTTAATTTTGTCGTGGAGATTGGAATGAGAACCTCTAAGGCTATTTTTTAAATTTAAATTTATTGTTTCATGTTGCAATTACTATAAATATTCTCCAAAATTTCTTCAATTAAAAATACAAGTGAGTGAGAGATTATTAACGTCGCACGGATTAGCAACACGAGGGCTTTTGGCGACGGTCCGCGTAATTTTGAACCATGGTCAAGTGACGCGGACGACACCTGAGCTGGCACCCCCTCTCCTAACTACCACACCACACCAACGGGAGGACGTTTGAGCTCTCGACAGATTTAACGTGCAGCGCTCCCCTACACGGCGGATCTTTTTTAGTGGTACTAGGATCGAACTCATGATACGCTAGCCATGATCCGATGCTTAGACCACGCGGCCATTAAAAACACAAAAGTATAACATTAATTAAATAGTTGAGGAACAAAATTTCGTTTCATTACAAAGCAGCGTGAATTTTTAGAAGCTAGCTAATTAAAACTACATAAAAAGCGGCACGAACTTTTTACCGCATATGAAAATGGTGGCATGGTTAAATCGAAAATACGCAGTAAATTGCAAATGCTACCCAAAATTTATGAAATGCATTCACAAATAATCACAAAAATATTTTTTTCTAATTACACAAAAGAGAAATATACAAATTATGCATTTTCAATATATTACGATTAAACACTTCATAACTGAAACCTAACACTGATAACAAACTATCTCAATCTTAAAGAAGAAAAAAGTACCTATTTTGCTTTTGAGAGTAAAATTCCTCAGCAAAATTCCTAATTTGCTTGACCAATTTAATGCGTTCGATGAATTTCGACAAATCTGGGTTACCGGACCATTAGTGTACCGTGTCATTTTGTCACTCTGACCAACTTGCCACTGACAGTAGAAGCATAACGCATATAACAGTGTCATAAAAATAAACAAACAATTTATTCCATCAGAGATGTTAAAATGTAATATAGAAAACCTATTCCTGATATTAATTCGAATATTTGTACTAAATTTGACCACTAGGGGACACACATTAAAATATTATTTATTTTCATTGCACATTCTCACTACTTCTGTATTTAATATCCCATATTTTTTTCCACATTTGAAAGATTAATTTATATGAAAAATAAATTTAACAAAAGAATGAAAATATTCATAAAATCACAAAAAATCATCATCATTATAATGGACAACTAATGGCCCTCTTGCAGTGAGGGGAGAGAGTTATATTAATTTAACACTATAAAGCAACATTAGGGCTATTGGTGACAGACATCATAATTTTGAGCCTCTGTCAAGTGACGAAGACAACACTTGAGCTGGCACCAACTCTCCAAACTACCGGGATGTCTTTAGAAACAGGGGCATTTTCACGCTTCAAAATACGCCAAAAACGCCAAGCAGCGCGAGTATCATTCTAATGTGGCTGCCGTCTGTTAGATCTTCTTTCTTATGGGTACGTCACAGAGTTAGCGCAACACGAAGTAATTTAGAACTAGAAATAAGTGGTGGAGTTCAGTTCTTCCGCAAGATAATATAGTCCGAAATATAATTACATTTTTTAAAGAGAATACATAAAAAGAAATGAATTTTTAATGTCAGTTTTGAGTTTATTTTGCATAATAAATTTTTAAAGATTCTTAGTTTAATATTTTAGTGTTTGAAGAAATTAAAATAGAAATTTTTTATGCATATTAAACGTCATAAAAACACAGTTCCTTATTTTTTTATAATTCCTTTTAAAAGTAAAAATTCCAATTTTCTTTTGAGACACTTGATATTTTTTGAAATTTAGTAATTTTTGTTACTTTAATGTAAAATTAAAAATTATAGAAATTTGAGAAAATAGTATTGAAAAAGTTTAATTTTTTAAAGTTTTTCTCTCTTATCTTCTTTATTTATTACATGCTGTATATTTTATATTCTTTATTTGTATTATTTTTTTATATAATATTTTTACAATAAAACTATTTTTGATTACTTCATATAATAACTTTTAAGGTAAAAATCAATATTTGATTTATACAAATCTGGAAATAAAATACTAAAAAAAATAATAGATTTTTTACTAAAAATTTTATTTTAGTGAAAAAAATTTATACTTTTCTTCATATTTTTAAAATTTTGGAACATTTTCTGTGAAAGATAAATACAATTTTTTACCTTCTTTTAGTTCGTTTTCCTTCAATAGTTCACTTGAATTGAATTACGCATGGATTGTCAATTGTTATAAGCAGGTTTTGGTTATTTTGAAGATATGTCTTATTAAAAAAAGAAAGAAAGAATATTTTTATCACTCAATTTTTCCTAGTCCCCCCCCCCTTAATATCAAAATATGTCAAATTTTTAGTGGATACACTTGATCATCTTATTTACTATTGCAGTTCAAAAATTAACTACTTTCTTGAATAATTTTATTTACATTTTTCAGACTTGTTTCAAATTTAAAATATGGTAATCAATATTTAATTATTGGAAATGTTAACTCTGTAAATTGTTTTGATGGGAAGACGATGACGAAAGATGGTATATCATTCTTCTAATGTCACACAACACCACATTCACTATAGGGAGAAAGAATCAAATTCAAATGTTTTATCCTTTGCATTCCATTTTTCAAAATTCACTTATACAAGTACAAACGCAGTTTTAATGCTATTCTTAAAATGCAACTATCTGTCCGATTGAAATTTGGGGAATATTTCTAAAAATTTCTATAGCTTTCTTTCTTTTTTTAAAAAAAAAAAACTACCGCCAGAAATACGCATTAGTGTGCTATATATTTTCTAAAATTTATTTTTAAAATTAATACAATCGAAATTTTTTAATTATTTAAATGTATTTTAAATAGTTTATTTCATTCTTTTGTCAATGAATTATGTATAATTTGAGAATAATTCAATTTTTTTAAAGTATTGCCTGTTGCGAAAGATGCATTAAAATTTGCAATAATTTTAGGCAATTGTCATATTAATTAAAAATGTCAAATTTATTTCATTCTTAATTTTTTCTATGTAGGAATAATTGGAGCTTCACAAAGAGAAAAAATTCACTATCAGTGAGTGAGTGAATATTAACGTCACTCTGTTCAGCTACACGAGGGCTTTTGGTGACGGACCTCGTCATTTTGAACCACGGTCAAGTGACGAGGACGGCACCTGAGCTGGCACCCCTCTCTCCTAACTACCACACCAACGGGAGGACGTTTGAACTCTCGACAGATTTAACGTGCATTTATCCCCTACACCGTGGGTCTTTAGTGGTACTAGGCTCGAACTCATGGCATACCTGCCATGTTCCGATACCTTGACCACTTGGCTACCGCGGCCAAACTCGCTATCAGAGACTGCTGGGAAAAAAGCTGGAAAATTTTTACTATCACTTTACAACACTAATTAACAAGAAAATGGAAAACAAATGTTCTTGAAAAAAAATATTTAAAAAATATGTTTATTAAGATGGACACCTTAATTTTATGATTTTGGTCAAAGCTTTTATTTCAGTCTAGATAGTAAAGAATATTTTAATTGAACTTCAATAAAACTCATCAATAGTTTGTTTTTCTATACAGATCAAACACAAATCCATCCTTTATGTTAAATAGATTTACAGTATATTTATAATAATTTTTTGTGAATTTAAATCCAACATACTGAGATTCTCCATTGACTTCAGATACAAGAGACTGAATTCATTACAATTGATTCTCAGGCTTAGACTGAAATATAAAATAGTTTTTTTTAAAAAGTATTGTTTTCTTTTTTCAACTCCATATAAATATTCAGAAAGAATTATAATTACTAAACTCATTTCATCAGAAATTATTTTTAGTTTTCACGCAAAAGGAGTCAAATAAATTTCTTTTGTAATTTTAGTATTGGAAATGTGCCACTTGTATCGCTGGCTGATATATACTTTACAACTTTCTATTTTTGACGTTTTTCTTATAATTTAAACTTCGATTTTACTCCTTACTATCGGGGCTTTTCCATGTTTTTTTCCCCTTCCTTGCATTTTTCATGAGAATTTCATTTTCTTATGCAACACTATAAGTGCTACATTATCTAAGATGAGAATTTGACTTTTGTCGATGCTAAGTAAAATGGAAAACCGAGGGGGGGGGGGTTAAACATTTAACTGACTCTTCCCATTTGAGAGGGCAGAAGGACAACCAAGATTTATGGTCGCTGCCTGCAAACTTTTAAGGTGTTTCCAGGAAGTGATTCCTGCATAGGGTAGTATTGTACATCATATTGTTGAAACACTGGAAACTTGCCGGCTATACTAGTTATACAAAAAGACCCCTCCTCTTTCTAACTCAGGAGATAACGATGCACCAGCTCAATGAGCTGTGCTTTTTCTCTTTCTGTGTTTCTGAAAGGAAACAGAAAATGTAGATCCGTCAGCGACACATGAGAAGGAGGGTAGGAACAACAGTTTTAGCTGGAATGTTTCTTTGTCGCTTTTCTCTCATGGGGGGATAAGGGGGGTTCAAGGCCGAAGTTCGTTCCCCGGAGGGGAGTAGAAGCAAGATAGCCTTGGTAGAAGGCAGCAGAAGATTTATTGGACTGTAAAATGATTCGCTTTATGAGTGCTGCATATTTTTCCTTTCAGAGGCCTTAGATAAGAAATAAATCGATTTCAAAGCTATCGCTCTATGTGTCCCTGTAAGAGTTAACGATATTTCACTTCCAAAATTGAAATTAACATATTTCGAATATCGATGTAAAATTTGAAATAGAATTGGCGTATATACAACGGAAGATATTAAAACAAATGTGTTCCTCAATCCACAGTTTTCTAAAAGAAGATAATAAACATTATATCCATGTCAGAAACTTGGAATATAATTTAAAATTTATTTTATTATTGTTAAAGACAAGATATATTATATCAACAAAAATTTTACAAAGTGAAAATGTTCAAAAAATAATGTTTACCAAATCACTTTTCTCCTTTCAAACAAAAATGGACGTTTTAATCAACGTCGGATTAAGATTTGTTCCTTGGCCATAGACAATATTTAAAAACTGTTAGCATTAGATTTAGATTTGTTGGTAAATCATAGCGTTTAAAAAAATGATGAATAGCGTTTTGTTAGTTTCAGAACTTAAAACGTGAATAAGTAATAAACAATATCAAAACACACACACATATCACATTCGATTCTGTCATATAATATCAATGAACTAAAATAGCGTTAAGTTTTATGGATACGGTACAAAAATTAGTAAAACTAATAAAAGAGACTAATTAACTCTGAAACAATCATGTATTTCTCTTAATTTGTAAGAAATTAAAATTTGCTGAAATTTATTACAGTTAAAATTAAATAGTATATTTTTCACCTATTCAGAAAAAAGTTTATGACAGTTGAATTCCTCTTTCTTTGTTTTTGTTTCATGTAATAATTTATACTTGCTGAATTTCACATGATGAACCTTTGATCAAATCAAGATTTGAGCTTCGACGCACCTAATAATCAGAATATAATATCGACTAAAAAATAAAAGCTTATTAAATATTTTAATATAAATAGAAAATCTGCTAATTAAGTAGAATTATTCCTCATAATACAGATTTTTATATCTACGATTATATAACAGAAACCTATCATGAAATGCAGTTTTTTTAATCTAAAAGAAAGTTGAAAATGAAAATGACTAATTTTCATTAGATAATTAATATTACAAAAAGGCATTGATTTCTATTGAATAAATGGCTTTGATATGAAAATACGAAATTATATTAGATTTAATTGCATGACTTTTTACAAAAAAATTTATTTCGTATTTTTTTTCCACTAAAAAATTAGAAATATGCAATGCTTTTTATTTTAATTTTTATGTTTGCACTAGAATTGATATTTGGGTTATGGAAGTCTAGTGATGTGATCACAAACAGCGGGCTTCCAATCGTGCCAGTTTTGATTTCATCGAAGATAGTTATATCAAATATGTGAAGTATACTCGTATATATATACGAGCTGGTATCATCCTTGTTACTAAACTACAGGTCAGAATTACGAGATCTATCGCTTATATAAATAAAAAATTCA
>BMAO01012254.1:0-64840 GCA_019973975.1 Trichonephila clavata
TTTCATGTTTGTTAATTTTATTGCATATTTTGTATTCTTTATTTAAAAAAGTATAAGAAGAACAATTGTAGCTTAGCGGTGAAGGCTACAAGCTTTGTACTGGCTTTTTTTAACTGAACTCGTGAATTTCAAGTATTAGATACTGTTTGGTCAGTCGAAGTGATAAATCGGCAAATTTTGCAATGGGTCATTGACAAAATATCACAAAATACGATCATTTTTCATTCTCAGCGTGATATTTAAATTAAATTTGCAGGTAGTAGTTACGTAGAATGGTAGAATAAGCAATTTTTAAAATTATTTGGGACAAAAACTAGTCGCCAAAAATGTCTTCTTGACGAGATTTTTGCCTGAATGACTAAACCAATGGAGGTCAACCCGCGGCCCACCTTAAATAATTTTCCGCCCACGAGATTCATTAAAACTTTACAAAATACGACTATTCCGTGCAATATTTTTGTTTCTAGAGTTCTTTTTAAACAAATAAATCCCATAACTGTTTCTATATTATCACGTTTCTTCTGTTACTGCAAATCTTTCTTTTTATTTTCGAAATTGAAATTTATAAAACATAAATCACGCCTCAACTTAACGGACGAGAACCTGCTATATCAATTACGATGAGCAAATACACGCAATGAGATTGACTTGCAAAAACTAAGTGAGAGTAAGGAAACAAATATATCACAAATTAAGCAAATTAAACATTATTTGATCATTGCATTATTATTATATTATCTATGTTTGTAAACATAAAAACAATGAAAACTATAGTAATGCGTCAGTTTGTTTTAAATTTTCACTCCAATAAATGTTTGTAATGTGGATCCAAATCGAATATACAAATGCATATTTTTATATACGGCCCGCGGGACTATAATGTTTTTCTGAAGTGACCCACGAGGTCATTTGTGTTGGTCACCTCTGGATTAAACAGTACCAACTGTTGTTTTCACTAAAGGACCGTAGGAGACCTAAAGTTTACAAGTAACGGGTTGTAGATGGTAGAAAGACAAAGTACCCGGTTCAGGTGTCTTTCTCCTCTTTTTACCACTGTTCAAAAATAAAAAGTGATTTTTACAATAATTTCCTAATTTTCTAAATCTCCAAGCCAGTCAAAAGTTCTTTCGAATGAGAAATGACATCACAAAACCATTTTTATTGAATCAATGTTACACAGTGAAAAAATTTGAGTTGTAACTGAGAAGCACAAAGGCTTCAGAATTAAAGATAAAACATCCTGAAATTCGTAGAGACCAAGCGTGGGGATTTTCATACCCCAAATGAAAGAATGCTCCAGTATTGTTTTTTTTTTTTCCTCTAATTTAAGAAAAGTTGTACTTTTTTATTAGTACTACACACTACTTTTGCATATTTTCTACTATGCTAATTGTTTTTTATTTAAATCAGTTCATTTTTCCACATTAAAATACGTTTTTATTTTATTTGTAACAATTAATAATATCGTATTAACTCATTGCATATTAAAATAATTTGACTACTTATGTAATATTTCTTAATTTAAAAATAACACTGTATAAAAAAAAGATACACAAATTGTAATCACACAAATTTATTTCTTAAAATGGAACTTTTTCTATCAGATAAAGTGCTCCGTCTTTTCGAAAAATACATGCGAATCGAATGAGTTTTGTTTTCGCACAAGGCTGGAAGTGAGCCAATTCAACTCGCCTACCTAGACCTACAGAAGCGGCCTATTACCCTTCCTATTGGCCAACATTAAATATCTATTACCCTATAGTAGTGGCCTTCAAACTCTTTCAACTTACGTAACCCTTTGTTCTAGACGGAGTGTTCGGGGAACCCTATTCTACACAAAAAAAATTTTAAATATAATCAACATGTTATAGGCCCTTTATGCAAAAACAATTAAAATTGTTTTTGTTATTTAAAAATTAATCAAATTTTGATGTAATTTGCTAGGAAAAAATATTAATTTGTGATCCAAGTGTCTCCTACCCATGTATTGCACTTAGCAACTGCAACATGTGTGCTTGCCTTTTTTCACACAAACTATCGAGGTCCAGGTCTATTGGCCACATTTTATATTATGCGTTTAATTCGTTTTTATATTTTGTTTTTGCATCCACTCCTGTTGAAAAGTATTTTTAACTTAAATACATTGTTCGGAATGGCATTAAAATGTTTACAACCTTAGGAGAAATCCTGAGTATTTTGACTGAACTTGCAACCTAAAATTCAGGAACTGTTATTGCCTAGATTAAAATTTTAACGTCGAATCTGTTGATATGTTGATAAGTTGTTTCCTCTCCTTCATTATAAGTGTTTTCCCGCAGATGAAAAAAAGGGGCATTTTTCACTTAGAAAACTATTTAGTTTTGCAAGCAGCATACTAACGAGGAAAAATATAATGTTATAAAAACTTAATAGATAACGTTAATATATTTTACATACACATTTACAAATTTCTTTTCGATATTTGTCACTCGAGGAACCCCTGAGTATGCCTCGTAGAATCCCAGGGTTCCGTGGAGCACAAGTTCCACTGACCTATGGTGAAACTCCTCCCCGCTCCCTCCTTGTTTACACCACTGCTTTAGTATTCAGAAGAGCATAGTGTATGCCATCCTATAAATTAGTGCTTACTTGAAAATAAAAAATAATTTTCAAAAAAAATCCCTTGTACAAGATTTGAATCTGTTCAATTTCTGATCAAAAGTAAGGAATTAACTGTCTAACGTCCTCATGAAGTTTCATCGTTAAGTCTTCCAAATTTCCAGTTTAAATACTTTAACATTTTTCGTTCTCGTTTAGAAAAATTCCCTCTTACCAGACTGTAAGTATAATCTCACAAAATATAATCGCGATTTTCTAATTTCAAAATATTTACCTTCAGTTTTGATGTTAGTTCTAAATTTAATTCATAGATGGCAGCAGCAAATATGAATAGAGCAAAAGTGTGCGTGCACTTTACTTGTCCTTGGGAAGGTCGATCCAAACGTGAAGATCGGACCGTCCACTTGACCTAGTAGACAAAAGAGAAAAGAACAAATTGAAGAGTTAAGTACTTCATTCCTCCTTCTATATCCAATGAAGCCAAGTACCACTTTGGGGGCATGTGAAAAAGCTAGCCTTCTTTCGAAGAATTGCGGTTAGGAACTAAACATTTCCTCTTTAAACGTAATCAATTCCGGTTTTTGAAAGAGAAGAATTCATTTTTTGATGAGTTTTCTTGTTTCAAGAAATGACGGATTCTCTTGTTTCAAGAAATAGCAGGCTCGTATTTCTTTACAGACGAGGCTCAAAATGATATAAACAGTACTTTGTTGCAGATTGTAATTGATATGAATAGCTTGAGCTCTTTGCCTTTGCCGTTTCATGCATCTATATCGATTAAAAAAATATTTAGAATTTTTTTTAAAAAAAATAATATGGTTTTATACGAATTAAGAGAAAATTATTAGAGCAGTTGAATACAGATAATAGGAATCACTTCTAAATGAATGTGATGAAAATTATGCCATACATTAACGTTAATTTTTCATAAATATCATGCATAACCTAACGAGTGTTACTACAATACTCATGATTTTGAAAAAATCTTCATTAGAACTATCTCGTTAGTGTTGGAGATAATTTGTGGGGAAAAAAGCAGCTTTTTCCTTGAAATAAAAATAAAATTGATGGCTTTATCAACTTTTTTTTTTGCCGAATCAATTTAAAGCATATTTTTGGAAACTTTTGAAATACTATATATCGTTTGCATTTATATATATTTTAATGCCACTTTAGAATCATTTCAGATAAAGTATTCTACATGTACAAAATCGCAGTTTCGAAACACGTTTTAAATCATTCTCTTTGTTAACTAAGCTCAATTATATAAATGATTGGAGGGGAAAAAAAAAGAATTTTGTTTATAACCTTTTCGTATCACATATGATAACATACTTTTATGAAATGTCATATATAAAATTCGTTTCTTAAAAATAAATTTTTAAAAATTAAATAAAGCTCTTGTGTTTATGCGGATGTGTAAGCGTAATTGTTGTCATAATTTCCCCTTCAACAAATTCAAAATTTAATTCAAACAACTTAATTCAATAGTAATAAACAGACACAAAATACGTGTAAAAAATTCACATACTGTGATAATAAACATGGAAGATTTTTGAAACATCAGAAAATTTTAACATGGTTTTTAACAATATGTAGTAAAATATGTTTAACGCGTAATACAACGGTCCCCACAAGCTATTATGAATTTTCATGCATTTTTTTCTTCTCAACACGAAAAGAATGAACAAAATACGGAAAACACCAGCCCGACTGGACTGTCCTACTCTAACATTGGAAGAAATCGTTGCAGTAAATAATGGCAATGTGTGTGTACAGCCCCAATTATGGCAAAGATATTTTGGAATTAGTTCAAAGCTCAAAAAATATCTTTGATGCAGATTCCGACGACGAAAATGAAATGGATAATGAAGCTAATGTTCCCACGTCATCCGAAACGAGGAACATCATGAAAAGTATGCGCAGTTATTAAGACTCATATTCCAATGGTAAAATGAACAACAAAATGGACGACATCGAACAATTTGTTGACAATTTTTATATTCTTTTCTGAAATATTGTTCCCATACAAGAACTGATGGATTGGTTGATTGTTTATTCCCGTCGGGGCACTTTGAAGCTATTGGAGAGCTATTAGCGACCGACCCCGTTATTTTGAACAATGATCGAACGACCATTTCTGAACTATTCATCACAAATAGGACTTAAGCGAATACCCTCACCTGACTCGGGACACGCTACCTGAGAGGGATAAGGGTCCACAGGGATGGAAAAAGAACGTACCTGCAATGAATGTAGGAACTGCCCTGACACAGAACTGATCCCCGATCCCCTGTTCTCTTGTTCCTTGCAGCGAATTAGTGACAGTTCTCAGGATGATCTGTATTTGGACAACTAACTGTCTGGACATTGCCGACGCGTGGTATATAAGATCCCTTCGGTCATATATGTAAATAACTTTCCATTTCCAACATGACAATCAAACCACCATCAAATGGCAAGGATAACACCTGAACTGACACCCCACTCTCAAAACCCCCCCCCCTCCAATGTAAGGGCTTTGAGCCTCAACAGATTTGGAGTGTATTATCCCTTCTGCAAATTAGGACTCGAACTTACAACTCGTTTAATGCGCCAAGAAACAATCCAAGTTAACATGTATTGCTGTTACTTATGCCACCTGATTGACAGTAAAATCAGATCAAGGCCCAAGAAATTCATCGCGGCAAGGACTAGATTTACGCCTGTCGTTAGCCGTAGCTTTGAGCACCATACAGATGACAGTATGATTTGGCTCGGTTCCACTGCAATTTTGAGGGAGAACACCCTGGGAGTGGTTAGGGGCCTCCCACCTCTCTTCCCCCAAACCTGCGAGAGAGCTTGCAGCTCGACGGTTGTTTAGAGTACACACATGCCTCAAAAACGTTATGCATTCACAAACCTCCATGTCTTCTTCCGGATTCGAACCCATGCCGCACAGCATAGCAGTCAGTGTCACTAACCACTATACCGGATGGGCGACAAATATACATATAGAAATATATATTATTTTATCAAAACTTACTAATTTTATGTGTTACTGATATTCACCTTTCTGTCGCCCAGGAAAGTGGTTTTGCTGTACTCACGTGTCAAGTCTTTATCTATTTGTTTAACTTTGTTTAACACATTCTAGTAATTATTATAGGCTATAATATTATCATTTTATATTAATAGAATATGGTTTTATTTTTAATAATAGTTAAACTTCTCTAGAAATTTCTTACTCTCCCTATGGCCCAGAGTATTGGCAAATACAGGTGAAGGTTGGCTGGTCGCAAAACCTTGTTTAAACCTGCAATCCCGGTTCCTAAGTCCAGGAGTTTGCTTTAGTACTGCTGTGGCTAAGACTTTATACTATCATGACTATAGTTATCTTAGGTTTATAACTATTTTGTGTATATTTTTGAAATATATAATGATTTTAAAAATTCGTATTTTCTAATAGATTAAAATAAATTATTGATCAATAAGATAAAAATTCTTACTTTTTTTTCAATGCATTGACAATTTATACGTTTAGTTAATAAAAAAAAAACAAGCAAAATTCATTGTTATTTTCAACCCAATAAAATTTTTGAAATCGAATTCAGAAAAAAAGGAAGTTGTATCTCACAATTTGTATCTTATAATATCGCCTGAGAAATTATACCAATGTGTGACACAATACACCATTTGTTAATGGTCAATTTAAATTCCAAAAACGCTTTGCTAAGACAAGGAAGTCTTAACTAGTTCTTCGTGGAAAGCTTTGGTAATGAAATTATTTGTTAACTTGTACTTTTTCACAGAATATGAATTAAAATTCTACGTAAATACTCCAAAGACATATTTTACCTGAAATGGCAAACTCTAAAATGAATTTTAAGTTGCATTTGAGTTTGATGTCATAATTAACAACAAGGTTAGATTGGATACGATTATGTAAGGAGGGATTTATTCGTTGGTGTGAATTTCAAAATGTATAAGTAATCATTATTATTCTAAGTGCATTTTTTTCGATTAGTTTTTGTGCTTTCTTTTATAAAAGTAATTAATTATGTTTAATGAGGAACATGATTGATTGACGGAGAAACTAATTTAAACTTAACTAAAATATTCACTCGCGAATATTCACGAAAATTAGTTTCGTGAATAATTTGGTAAAATATTCCCATTTTTTCTAAAATATTTTAGGATTTCTATAATTTAATATTTAAGTTTTCAAACAAGCATTTGGTATCAGCCGTGATATTTCAAATAGGAGGTGGGGGAAAAAATGGCCCCGCATTCTTTCAAATTCTAGGGTTACTTTTAGCTAAAATAATAACAAACAATTAATAATGCTAAGAAGTGAAGAGTTACAAATAAATATTAATAAAATATCTCGACGAAAAACATCGTTTTTATTACAACAAATTAATTTATTTTTATTAAAACAAACACAGTAAATAAACTATTTTTAATTATATTTATTTCTAATGGGCAACATATTGGGAATCAAGCCTTAGCTGTTACGGCAAGTTCCCAAATGTGATAAATATTTTATGCTGGCATCATCTAGTGATGGCTCTTGATACCATTAGTTTTAACGAGAATACCAAAACCAAATTGATACTCGAGGAATCTTTTACATGCCACATAATCATTTGACATTCGTACCACACGATTTTCTCATCCAGAAAGCCTAGCGACCACAGCCGGGATCGAACCCGCAACCTTAGACTTACGAAGCAGGAACGCTGCCACTAAGCTACCGAATAAAAAATTCTACGAATTGTGTGAAGATTTACAAATCGCGTTATTTAAATTTCCAATATTTATAGTAAACAATAATAGTATGTAATAGTCATATTTTTCAGTATAATTTAGTAATTATGCATAAATTAAACATTTGTGTGTAAGAAAATTTTTATATTTCAAATAATATTGAAATGAAATCAATTTCTGATTTGCGAAGATCTGAGATTACATCATAAGAACACATGATGATCAAGTGGTGCTGTTGAAAAATTGTTTTTGTTTGTTCGGAGCCAGAGTCAATAACGTCCTTGTTCGCAATTTTTTTGGGTTGTTTTTTGTTTTTCAATGTCGTCATATTATTTACTTTTTTCAAAATAAAATAAAGTCATAACATAAATATGTATTCCAACACAATCGCACACACACGGTTAAAAGTACATTAAATTTTGCAAAGAAAAAAGAGAAAGAATTCAAATTTTTATAAAATGTAAAAAAAAAAAGATAAGTATTTTTTGTATGTTTAAAACGATTGGATTTATATTTTTCGTGCTTTGCTTACTTATGGCAACCCACTACGATCATGTTTCCATAGTAACGTCAATTTATTGGCAACCTCAGAAGATAATTTTTGCCAAGCCCATTCATTGCCTTATGCAAAAGTATCGTTTGACCCAAAAATATGCCAAGAAGAAAGCCAAACTTTGAAAAAGCAGTTCTTGATTAACGTCTGTTGTAAAAATAATTTCATTCTATTGAATTTCTGATTAATAACGATGAAATGTAGCAATTTAAAACTTACTATAATACATTACTATATGGATTGATAAAATATTGTTTAATTTTTGTATGAGGCTTACTTTCATTCAGTACGAATTGTAACGGAAATATTCACTGTCATATCAAATTTTTGAAAATTAATTTCATTATTGGTGAAAGCAAACATTTTCGAAAAGTGATCAGGTCCAATTTATTGGGAGCCAAAATAATAGCTTTTTGGTGTCTAAGGATGTAATTGTAGTATGTGAATTGGTACACAAAATGGTATTGAAAGCGAAAAAGAGAAAAAATTTCTATTTTAATCATATGAAATATATGTAAAGCACTTATTAATTAATATCGTATAATATATGTTTTAAAAATATATCAACGTATTAAAACCGGTAATATTTGATACAAATCATGTAGTAACACGTAATCATATTGCTGAATGAAAATTGAAATCCTAATAAATTAAGAATTCAATAGTTATGGATCCCTACGGCCGTTTTCATTTCATGTAAAAGAACAGGAACGAATTTCTTAGAATTCACAAGTCGAAATACAATTTTAGATAAAATTATACCACGTATAAAATTATATCAATAAAAGCTGTTAATACTTATGAAAACATGATCCCATGTATTATACAACGCTCTTTATATATATATTTGTTGATGTTACTTATACCACCAGAATGCGCGCGGCAGGAATATCAGAACAGGGCCCTTGAAATTCATCGTGGCAAAGAGCTACATTTACGGCTGTCGGTAGCCGTAGCTTTGATCAGCATACAAGTGACAGTACGATTCAGCTCGATTCCTCCTCAATTTTTAGTGACCGCGGTAGCCCAGTGGTCAAGGTAACGAACTCGTGACCAGTGTGTGATGAGTTCGAATCTGAGCTACTAAAAAACCGCCGTGTAGAGGGACTAATGTACGTTAAATCTGTTGGAGCTTAAACGTCCTCCTGTTGGCGCGATGTGGAACTTAGGAGAGGGGGTGCCGGCTCAAGTGTCATCCTCGTCACTTGACCATGGTTCAAAATTACGATGTTGGTCACAAAAAGTTTTTGAGTAACTAAACATGCGACGTTAATAATCACTCAGCCACTCACACCAATTTTGAGGGAGAACACCCTTGGGGTGGTCAGGGGGCCTTCCACCAACCTCAGGAGAGGAGTGTGATGGCTATTTAGAGCACCCTTATGCCGACTATACATTTACAAACATCCAGGCCTTCTCCGGGATTCGAACCCAGGCCCAAAGTCATAGCAATCAGCTTCATTAACTACTATCACATGGAGCATTTAATAAATGTGTCGTCCCCCTTTTGCATGCAAGGATAAAACAACCACTTGGCTACGGTAGCTATTTGGTTATGGTTATGAACTTGTGATCGGCGCTTCTTCTTTCGAGTCGCGGTTTCGAGTCTTGATCCACCGTATAGAGAGGTCGATCCCCAGTAAATCTGTCGAGACAAGTCCTCACGTTGACTCGATGTGCAACTTTGGATAGTAGGTGCCGTCCTTGTCACTTGACCGTGATTCACAATTGTGTTCCTTCTCCAATAGCCCTGATGTCGTTTCTGAGTGTGGGATGTTAATTAACAATCAATCAATTTGATGAGGAAAATTAAATGTGAATTCCCTACATAAATTAATTGTTTATTGGTGAATGTTGGGTGATTATTTATTAATAATTATACATAACTAGAAAATTTAATAATTAGGCTTACATTTTATCTAAAATTTTATTACATGCTTTTATTTTGGCTGTGCCACAAAGGATCGGGAATTTGACTCACTTATTTCAAAGTATTGGTTGTTCTCAATACTGTTGCGTGTGTGTGGTGTTATAAAATAATAATAATAATAATATTCTGGAGTCCTAGAATTGTCATTTTCCTGGATTTATTCGTAACAATAACTTTCAACAATAAACTTAAGAGTCTTTAACAAATTAAACCATTACATTAATTAGACTGAAACTAAAGAGAATTCTAATATTCGAGATAAAAATCCTAGTAAACAACGGCACCTGGTACACCGAAGTCAAGAATTACGAGTAAACATCAGCACCTCTAGTTATGCCGAAACCAAGTTCAAGATTCAACTGAGACAGAATCCGTTACATGTGGTTTCTATCGAGATAGACCACGTGGGGTCTGACGCTCCGCCCACTCAGACCACTCGGTCCATAATTCACAACATTGGAAACTTCATAATATTAAAATAATAATAGCTCAAATAGTAAATATTAATTTTTTTTATTTCAACATGTTGATATATATATATATATATATATATATATATATATATATATATATATATGGATTCAATACTTATATATCCAAATCGGGAAGAATTTTACAGAACATATTACAGGATACAATAGACAAATTTAAAGATTCTTCTATTATAAAAAACAGCTATGACGTAATAAAGAAGGTTGAGCAACAAAGGGTATTTTCAGTGCATGGATTCGATTTTGAAGACCTATTTAACTCTATCGAAATAGAAGATATGATTCAGATACTTACAGATGCATATGGGAAATATGATTTAAATAATTGTATTGGTTTTGAAAAGTTCAATATACTAATTAGATTTGTAATACAGGAGAACTTCATTATTTTTGATAACAAACTTTACAAACAAATAAAGGGCTTGCCTCAGGGTGGCCCTGCAAGTAATAGTCTTGCTAACTTATATTTACACCATTATGAATCAGGTCGAAGAAATGATCCATCATGCCTTTTGTTGAGATATATAGATGATTTAATTGTTATTGGTCGAGACAGGGAATTTAAACCTAACATTGATTTTTATCCGGAATATTTAAAATTGATACAGACAAATTTTAACTCAAACAAAGTTGAATTCTTAGATTTAGATTTACATATCATTGACAACAAACTATATAGTAATATTTATGATAAAAGGGATGCATTTAACTTTAATGTTATAAAGATCCCAAACTTCAATAGTTGCATACACATATCAATATTTAGAAAACATAATTTTAAATTTCTTGATGAGAAATAATAATTTAACTACACATAATATTGATAAGTTCAAGAACATTCAGAAATTTTTATTTAATTGCATACAGAGTGATTATCCCATCAACTTCTTGAAATCATACATATATCAAAAACATTTCTTAAAAATCTTTTTAAACTCATAAAAATTGGCAACTTGTGACAGATTCCACGATAGGTTTTGCGAAATGCACAGATCCATCACACAACATTACGTCCACAAAGTCAGCTTGTTAGTGGTCCAGCTGTGAAGAATATGTTCATTCTACACACAGGTTACATTTTGATACACACACATACCAACGTTTACACGACTATACTTTAAAATTATTAGTGACCAACCCCAAAATTTCTATGACCAATCAAAAAACTTTTTGAATGCAATCTGGCTTTCATCTAATATTACATATTTAAACTCGAAAGTAAGAATATTGATGTTTTGGGTTATAGCGTGGCATTAGTGGGAGTGATGAATAATGTAGGAGTTGTGATTGATGTAGGGAAATGAAAAATTGTTGAGAATTTGGAATACCGTTCATCGATTTCATTTATTAATAGGATGATTTGGGGTGAGTTTTTTTATTTTTTTATTTTTATTTATGTAATCTGTTTTGATGTTGAAAAGAATTTAATTTTTGAATGTACTACACTCTTGTTTTGAATTTTCAAACTTTTAAGGTTTTTTCATTCTATACAACCATTTCAGGGATCGGTGCATATTCTTTGATTTTTTTATGGTTGTTTTATTATGCACTAAGGTGTTTTTGCATTTTAACATTTTTATGTTATATCCTTCAGAATGCAATGGCGAATAGTTTAATTTTGTTAAGTATTAAAAAGAGAAATATTTATTAATTTTAAATTTTTAAAAGAAGTTTTTTTAAGGTTTAAATTTTTAAATTTTAAATTTTTGTGAATTTGGATATTTCCAGATTAGTTTACCAAGTTGCAATAGGGGGAAGGTTGGCGCCATCAAACTAGTTTAACCCCACTTATCGGTCCTAAGTCCGAGGTTGCACTTGGATATTTTATAATTTTTATCTTATACAATTTTAATTTCGCTTGAAAACGTTGATATTCATTATTTTTATTCGCCATTGAAATTTTGAAATATGATGTTGTACTCTAGGTTGAATATGATTTGAATATTTGCTTGGTTATATTAGTGTGAGGTATTTTGGATATATTTAAATATATATATATATATATATATATATATATCTGCTTCTATAATATAAATACTTTTTTACAATTTGATTTGTTAATAGTAGTGATAATTAAATGGGAAAAGGAAAACATTTATTACAATGGATTGAATGCGTATGATTTTGAACAATGAAAAACAGAATTAATGAATAATATCTGTGAGATAAATCGCAAAATGAAAGTCCCCTATCTTTAAACATCATCACAATACTGTCCCATCCTCGCGACAAGCTTTTTTACTGTACGTATTACAGTTTAAAGGGGAGACCATAGCTTACAGTTCTGATGGTGATACTTGGACTTGAACAGCTGATGGCATGTGGGGAAGGCATCTCTCTTGTCCTTGTAAATGTTATCTATCCAATACATAAGCAATTTATAATGATGTAAAAAGCTTTTAGTCCTATCAACCAAAAACCAATAAGTTTTGTTAGGTACATTTTATGTTTAAACTATATTTTGAGTGTATTACTCACCAACTGATAACAAAAATCTACTCTCCCATCTTTCTATTTCCAAAGATTACCTTTATCCTGATTTATCATTCCAAACTTGTTTCTTCCAGTAGCCATTTTCTTGTTTTCTGCCATCTTTAAAAGAGATATTTTTATCCCTCTTCTTTTTTCTGGACAAGCACAAGAAAAAGTGCACTTTTCGAAGACTGAATCGAATAACAATTGGTCAATTCCTATCAAAAAGATGTAACTCACCTTTTCTTTTTTCCGTAAAAAACAGATAACGAATAACTAAAGAGGCATAACAAAATGCTTAATGAGAGATGCTAGTTTAAAATTTATGCCTCATATAGTAAAGGGTAATACGCCTTACGCAAGATAGTACCGTAATAAATTATTATAAAATAACAATAAAGATAAGTAGTCAGAAGGTGCTCGTGAGAATACCAATGACAATTCACGCCTTTCTGCATCTCCGACTATTTTGTTCTTCTCTTAAAATAACACCTTTTTTCGATGACAACAAGAGTATCTTTTTCCTTTGTTGTTCATCCCGCGATGCGTGGTGTCTGACAGGGGCGGGGACAAACCGATTTCCGAAAAAATTTATTCCGTATAATTATGCATCATTTATTTTCCACGCTTTTCAAAAGCAATAGAGATGGTCTGTAATAAAGATGTAATAAAGAGTTGGTTTTGTGCAGACAGGTACGGACATGAAATAGTTTTTGTATGTCTTTATTTAAAAGCGATGGTTATAAATCAAATGTGTTCTATAAATAGGTGATTACCTGTAAGTGGATATGTAGAAGAGGGTGGATCAAGACTTAATGGGTATCTTCGTGCAATGCTATAAAGTAGGACGCTGGATTAGAACTGATTGTAATTTACGTCTCACAGTAAAGCAACACGAGTGTTGTAGGTGACTGGCCTCGTAATTTTGTACCTCGGTCAACTCAAACCTCCATACCACTCTACGCGAGGTTTAGAGACTCAACGTATTTGTTATTGTTGCTAATGCCACCTGACAGACGGTGTCAGATGGAGACCCGCAAAATTCATCGTGTCAAGCGGCTAGTTTTACGCATGTCGTTAGCCGTAGTTGTGAGCACCGTGCAGGCGATAGAACGATTTAGCTCAGTTCCACTCCAATTTCAAGGGAGAATACCCTGGAGGTTCTCCCTCTCTGCCCTGTCTCTTCCCCCCTCCACTAACCTCACGAGAGGACTTCCGGCTCGACTGCTATTTAGAGTACCCCAACACCAAATACGAACTTTTAGGCACGACCCCGGATCACCTTGCAATAACCACTCGCGGCTGAGTATTCTGCAGAATTCAAAACGCAACTTTCATCGCTGTAACATCACAGTCATTCAGATATGGGATTGAAGACTACCCTGCAGTCCATATGCTCACTGATAGACTCGTATCCACTTGTATTTAGAGTACCCCTTGGTGCAAAGGCACTATATATTTATAAACATCCATGCATTCTCTGGGATTCGAACCCAGGCCCAACAGCACAGCAGTCAGCCTCCCTAACCATTATACCGGATGGGCAGCTACCGTCAGCGAATTTAACATGCATCCGCAGTAGTGTACATAGACCTCTTTTTTGCGTGTGGGAGGGGTATATTTAAAAAGATGAAAGAGCCGAGGTATAATTTGTATGGTAAAAATCTTTTAGTCTAGGGGGGGGGGGTGCATCAGTCGTGTTTACCAAATAGAGCAAATCCCATGGGGTGGAAGGAATATCACTCAGGTATTTCTGTATCATAAATACAGAGTGTCCCAATAAAATGCATACACTCTTTGAATGACTATAACAATATTCCTTTTTTTTATTCAAAAAAGTTTCAAAACTTTAAATAATGTGAAGGAATGTACTCAAATTGTATGAGTCTGTGTGTGATGGCCATTGTGGCCCAGGCACAGATGATAACGGTGACCTTTGGCATCCAGAACATTCCTAAACATTTCAATTGGTATTACGGTGCCATACACAAAATTCATTTCTCCAGTCATGATTATCCTCATTGAGAGCGTTGACTAATCTAGGAATATAACTTTTCCATTAGGCACGCTTCAAAATGCGATGGATATTTGATTTGGGAACTCTTGTCTCACGAACCGCTTGCCAAACAGATTTTCCAGAAGATTGATGAAACCTTTCAGAGTGACTTCTCTTTCTTTTATGGAGCTGGTGGAGGATCGTAGTCTTTTGGAATGGTTTTTTTTGGACATCGAAAGTTCTTTCCTTAAACCTATCTCGTAAATGAGTAATTGTGAGTGTGGTTGGTGCCTCTGGTTGAAACTTCTTTCTGAGTCGTCTTTGTACTTCTCATTCTTTTTTATTTTCTTTGCTCAAAGTTTAGTCTGACTTCAGCCATTATTTTAAGCCACTGCACGCGAAAAAAAAAGAACAAAAATGTCATCGTCAAATATATTTAAATAATGCTTGCATTTTATTGGGATATCCTCCATTGTATTTATACTATACGACATAGGTAATCTTTAAGAAGCTATCAATTCTTACAACATTCTTCTTCTTCAATGACTCAACAGCCTTGGGTGGGTCCAGACCTTCTCCAAAAGTTTTCTCCAGGCATCTCTACTTTTGGCAACCGTTTTCCAGTTTTTGACCTATAAAATATTTAGGTCTTTTTTGACCCAGTCAATCAATCCACTTTAATGGGGGTCTACCCACAGGTATATTTCCCATAGGCTTTGCCAGAAAGATTTTCTTGTAGCAATAATCTTCATTCATTCTATCTAGATGACTACATACTACATTCTACATACCACATAGCAATTTTCCATTGCTATGTGGTAAAAATTATTAAAAACCATAAATGAAATTATTGCCTGAATGAGATCAAATTGTATCCAAAAAGGAATATTTGTATTTTTTTTAGAGATAGTAATATCAATACATTTCTGAAATACCTAGGATGAAACATTATACGTACATAAAACTATAAATCTCACAATAAAAAGAGCAAAAAAAAAAAAAAAAGAAGAAGAAAGAAAGAAAGAAAAGAAAGAAAAACTTATTATTTAGTACGATTTAGGTAACTCTTAAATAACTTTCATTAGTTAAATAAGATTATAAATAACACACATCAGAAACATTTCGATACCTTTGATTTAAGCGATATATTTTAAAACAAGTTGTATACGAATTATAATTTCTGCAACAGCACTAAATATATAGAAAACACTTTTCTGTATGCGCTATTCTTTCAATCTATACTCATGTGTGTAAACTTTAGTCCTCTTTCCCCCCTTCTCTCATGATGCAGGCAAATCAATTCTTTACGCTCGTAACGGAAATAAAAACTAAAATAATGGACTGAGAGTTGGCATCATTAGGAAGAGACTTAATTAAGAGAGGTGCGCTTTATCCGGAGGTGGAAGCGTGAGAAACCGGACACACCTGGAACATCATCTAATTGGAGCTCGCTGGGGGTCCTGTTTGCGCAGGAGGTAGTGAAACGGATAGCTCACCCAAGATGACTAAACGCTTTCTGTGGGGGCTGTTCTTGCGCTCGTTAATGGGGATATTGTTCGGGCTTTCGCTTAAGACGCAGTCATATCCCAGATGTATCAGTATCGTGTGAGTAAGTTATCGCGTGAATGTTATAAAAGTTAAATTGAGAAAGAAAAGATTATGTTTTCGTTCCTTTAAAAAAATCATTTTTTTCGTAAATCTAGCAGTATTTTTGTAGAGATACATATTAATAATTTTGTTTTAAAAAATATATTAATGTGAATAATCTCTCTCTCTCTCTCTTTATATACAGTCGACTCTCGATAATTCAAAGTAGGAGGGTCCAATAAAAAACTTCGAATTATCAAGAGTTCGAATAATCAAGAGGGTAGGAAAAGACTCCCAAAATACACGAAGAGAAATTTGTTTTCTACCACATTTAAATTTGAAACTATGTAATAAAACAATAATTGTACAAATGTATAAAATTATTTTAAAGTATTTTTAAAAAGTACATATATTATATACAGTATAAATATATTATACAGAGAAGTTAAAAGTCTCTTGTGTTAAAAATACATTTATGTATTAAAAACAATAATTAATAGAATAATTATTAAAAGAAAAGAACACAGTTTCACACTCAGCTACGGGGTGTACTTAATAGTTTCGATGTTGGGTAGGCTCTTTTCACCCAAATAATCCTCTAAAAAATTCGACCACTTTTTGTTTCCTTTTTTATCGCTTTCTTCTGTCGCTCCTGTCCTTTCACTTCCAAACCATATTTCTTAACCTCTCGAACACGACTTTTTCACGCTTCTCCAAATCTCTTCCATTCCTAATTGGAAATAAAATCGTTTCGCACCTGGTCCCCTCAGACACTGTCCCCAACACCATTGGTTCTTCAAGGGAGGGTCGAGTTCGTCCCATCTCCTATTGGGGGCTACATACTATAAGTCGCACAGAGGAGCCATAAAGCGCCATGTCAGTCCGGCGCAAAATACATAATCCTACGCATGTCTTCTTCAACAACAGCAGACCATTCTTTCTGAAAACATATGTAGCAAGACCACGTGTTAAACGAAAGATGTGGACGGCTTAAAACAGGTGCGGTTTATCTATAATTCTCTTGAAGAAGTAAAGGAATAAAAGTGTCTTTTCGCCCGAGAAACCTAGAGAAGGAATAGCAGAAAGATGGTTGTCCATGGGGCTACATTCAGTAGAGACACGCAGAAACAGTACAAAACAAAACATGTAAACTCCAACCTGTTTCCTACTGGATACATGATGGTGAGTGTTCAAATTGTCGAGAGTTTTATACGATAACTTCGAATAACCGCGTGTTGCAGTCTGGCTAGCCATATATTTTACTTCGAAACATTGAGTATACCCAAACGTATTGTCTTAGTTCGAAATACCAAGAGATTTTCTAGGGTCTGAGCATATACTTCGAATTTGCGAGAGGTTCGTATTATCGAAGGTTTGAATTATCGAGAGTCGACTGTATATGTCTGTGTGTGTACGTATGTAATAATTCCCTTTTTAATTTCATCCTGAATAACATTTTAATTTATAATGGTCCTGGCCTTCAGGACTCGCGTAAATAATTATTACTTGCCCGCCTGACGGGATTTAATCGTAATCGTGTCTATTTAAAGTCAACACCTTGCGTTTTAAAAGTAAGATTATATGAGAAATTATCGAAAGATAGCTTTCCACCAATCGCAATCTCCGTCTACGGAAGTCACATGGATTTGCAAGACTTCTTGTTGCCGCTTAATATAAATAGTAATCCGTAAACTCTTTGTCTTCGTCATGTTGTAATAAGCTATAGCTTGTTTTTGTCTTCGCGTCTGCTTTATGTGGTCGAAATGCTGTTGTCAGTAATTTTGATATGGAAGAGTAGTCATTAATAAATGTTGGATGCTAATTATGAAGATGTTTCTTTGCTTTAAATGATTCCTCATCATTACAACAACCACAACCTGGATAACATAAAAAGTAAAATTTCCCCACTCGCCATGATCCTTATATGTGTGTGTGAGTGAGAGAGAGAGGGGGAGATGAGGGGCGTGGTTGTCAGAGATGTGACGTCATTAACTAAATCAACTGGATGAGTGGTTTCCCACTCACCCCTCTACCAGCGTTGTTGCGCTGCACTTATTGTGGACTACTTTATATTCTTATGTAACACTTCAGCAAATTATTCTTATTTTTTTCTACTTATTATGATGAATGGATGATAAGAGATTTTTCTAAGGTTCCACGTTTTGTATAACCTTTACCTTTACCACTCCTCATCAGATCTTCGAAATTCAGGGGCGAAGTGTACCCGCTCTCATCGTCGGGAGGCAAGATTCTAAGGGGTCCAAAATCTGACTTTTCAGTGGGGCCCAAGTATTCTCCACTATGCCACATCCGAAACTACTGCATCTGCAAACTTAAAATTTGGTAAACAAGATACTTTTGTTGAGAAGAGGTCTGTTAAAAACGGGTTTTGCGGAAATCGACTCCAAAAGGAAGGTTCACAGGAGTCAAGGTGTCAAAGGGAGATAGATTCAAGTTCCCATGAAAAAAAGTATTAGATTGATAGACATGAAATTTGGCAAGTACGTGTATTTTATTGGGTAGACATTTACTAAAAATGAGTTTGTGGAAATCGACTGAAAAGGGAGGTTCCTAGAAGTTAAGGGGCTGTTGTAAATAAATTCCTGTTTTTTGTAGTATTAGACATGAAATTTGGTAAGCACGTGCCTTTTGTAGGGTAGAGATCCGCTAAGAACGGATTTTGTGGTAATGAAGTCCCAAAGTGGGTTGAAAGGAGTAAAGAGGGAATTATAGATAAAAGTTACAGCTTTTTTAACTATTAGACCAACAGACATGTAATTTTGTAAGCATGTTACTTTTGTTGGACAGAGATTCGCTGAGAATGGGTTTTGTGGAAATCGACTTCCAAACGATGTTGCGCGTTGCAATGTTTTCCCAACACACAGCTGAAAAGTCAGCTTCATTTTGTGGATAGGATAACTGCGTTCCTATGCACATGTGCACCCTTAAAATATTGCGAGATCTTGTCTTTGGTCATCGCCCCGGAAGCCTTTAACACCTTGAGAACCCCCTACTCCTCCCACGAGCCGGATGTAACTCGAAGATAAAGAGGTCAATCCCTACCATCCCAAGACCCTAGAGAGGGCAGAGAGACCCGTTGGAAACCTTCGAACAGGACAGATGTAATCTCCTCTCTCACAAACAACAGAATTTGGACTATAACGAACAAACCAACCTTTGAATAACTTCAATGCATATACTGTAATTAATAGCTGTGACGTAAATAAACCAATTATTTAAATTAATAAATACCATCATTTTTCTAAACGTCACAACATGTATAAAAACTTCTACTATATCTGTAATTCAGTGGCGCACACAGGAATTTTTCAAGGGTGGGGCGGGATTGAAAGTCTACTATTCTCGTATCATGCTCCAATACGCCGCCCAACTTATTCTTGATTTTGTCGTTTTTCGGGAACAAAAAACAGAAAAAATAATTAAGTATAATTTTATTCATTAAGCTAATTTAATTTTACGTACTATATACATAGGATTATAATCAATAAAAAAAATCAAGGGCTTGGGGGGGGGTCTGACCCGAGGACTCCCCCCCCCCTTTGTGTGCGCCACTGCTGTAATTACTACTTATCCAACGTTGTCTGTGATCTCTAATGTGATTTCAAATTCTTAAAGCGGTTAAAATATTTATTTACACGTTTACCTTAGGAATGTTTTTTTATCAAAAAATAATTCTATACTTTTTTTACCCAATTTTTACAAACAATTTCGCCTATAGGTTTAATCACTATAAGTATTAAGTGTTTAAACAAAACAAAAAAAATGCAAATTATAAATTAAGCAATCCGCCATGTATAATATAGTCTAGACAATATTCCACAAGTTTTATTCAGAAATTTTACAATCCGTGGTTAAATTAGTAAAAAAATTTTATCGAAGGATATAGCAATTTGCATTTAATTTTCATAATGGCTCTTGTGCCTGCCTGCACTTTAATATCATTTCGAAATACCTCAGTAAGTTTTTCACCTACGCGTGCTTTTTCTTATTAGCCATATTAATGAATGAAAATTATGATATATTCAAGATGCTTTCATGGTAGAAAGCAATTTCTCCTTAATTTTATTTTGCTTTCTCTCTATTTATTTTCTTTTTATTTGTTAGCTGTTTGGATGAAGGAAAGTCGGTTTCTTGTAGGGTTGTGAAAAAAAAAAATCTTTCGTCATATTTGATGTCTCCAAAATTTTATGTCATTTGCGATGGATGGGTTAAAAAGTGCAGTCATTTTAATCCGTGTGATTCTCGATTATTTTAATTTGTTCCTAATGACTTTCTGGGTAAAATTTTCGACGATTCTATAACAATTTTTTTTTTCTAGTTTTTAGTTTGAGATAAAAAAAAAATATTAAAAACTAATTTTTGAAAGCTTTTTACATTTAAATTACGATTCAAAAATTTCTTATTTTTACAGTAGGACTATTTTTTGTTTCGTAAGAATTTCTTTTTTAATAATTCTAAGTTTTGAAAAATCTCTTTTAAAAAAATTGAATGAAACATAAAATAAACTACAAGTTAAAATTTTATCATCTTGTCAAAATCACCTTTTAAACACTTTTGAACATTTCATTTTATAAATAAACAAATAAAAGCAAGTTGAATTTTTTTGAAGGTGAATATTAGTGATTGCGTGAATCTGGGCAAATTTATTTAAATTAAAACTATTTACTTAATTCATTCGACTACTGGATCTTAACAGAACTCTAGTATAACAATACACAAAGACATTTTATATTTATTTGAGAATTAGGATACACTTTCAGAATTTCATCTTCATATTTTTACGAAACAGATATAATTTACACTGACTCTTTGTAAAAATTGTTTGCTTTCAATTTTTAAAAAGCATTAATACTTTCATTAAATGCATGGAGAAAAACTAATGTCGTGCAAAACAATAAGGTTTCATTCTTGATAATCCCTACAAAAGGAAATTTTATGCTCATATTCCCTATCTGATGGTGAAATTCAAACAGTTAATGACGAAGGAATTAATTATTTCGTTTGGGACAATGGCAACGATAATTTTTATCCCGATTTTCTTTATTCAACCAATTCCTGTACATTACGTTAACCTCCTGATTTTATTGTTGCTTTGGAAAGGATGAAAAGTAAAATTATGCACACACATTCTCTGTTCGGAATTGAACAACACGGGGACCTTGAAATAAGGATATATATTATAAAATTAATTTGGTGTCTCGGACGTGATGTTGAAGAAAGTAACCCTATACTGATATTTTGAGCTAAATTCATAACAATTCCATTTCATCGTACTTTAAATTGAGCTTCTTTTTTTTTCTCTTCTTAAACTTATACTTTATTTCATAATTACTCTTTAGTTTTTTACTATCTGCCTTCCACGATAATCGATATTCGTATCTTTCATATATTATAGGTTGTATTTTGTTCAAACGAATCTAGATTTTTCCCCCCTGTATTCAAAAGAGATTTTACCAGAATTTATCCCAATTCTTTCTATTATCCCCAAACCGTTTATCGTATCACTGTCTAACAATTATTTTACATTATTAAAGGATTAGCTAGCTCATTTCATTCAAAAATAAACTAGTCCGAATGAGATAAAACATTGGCACGTGTTTAGAATTTGAGCAGATTTTGCCTTACGCAAAGTTATTATTTTTTTAAAGAAATTTTTGAAATAAATTTATCTGCATAAAAGGTTTTTGATATTTAACAACCCTGTTTCTTTTGATTGTTTGTTTGTATTAATTAAGATATTGTTCTCACGGAGTGTTTGCTGAGTTTTCAAATTATGTAAAACGGTAAATCGTTGAAAACATTGAAGTTTAAATAAATTAGTGCACTTTATTCTTTTAACTCAATGTCTCTGTTATTGCAATTGTTTTTGTGACATTTTTCACCTCATTGCATACATTGCTTCTTAAATAGTCACATGAAACTGAAGCAAAATTCCATAAGCAATTCCCCAAAACGCATTCTTACAAGGCGCAATAAACTGTTGAATACAAAAATAAAATAAAAACTGAAAATATATATTTTTTCTTAGTTATATTTAAATTGAAGGTATGAAAACACCATAAATAAAGTTTAGAAATTTTATTTACAAATCTTGCAATTGTTGGCCAATCGTATTGTTGAAGAGGATTAAAACTCAAAAATGGTTACCTTTTTTTTGAAAAATAGCTCAGATTTTTTTTTTTTTTTTACTTTTTTGTGATTAAAAAACACCTGCTTATCGCCAAAAAGAACTAACACTCAAACGACCTTGAGACTACAGACTCGACGTGCGAAAGCTAAAATAAACATTCGAGAGATACGAAAAAGACAGTTCGATGATACTTTTAATGTTTCGTTTTGAATAATTTCACCGTTTTTCTTCCGCGCTGTTTTCTCTGACGCACTGCGGGTTAATATTTCAAGGGATATTTTTGAATTACTGCTCTATCCAGCACAGCTGCTGATAAAAATATTAATATTACCTCACATTTTTTTCTTCTTTTTAAAAAAAAGGGTTTGTAATGTTAATCAGACATTAAAAGAATTTTCAAGGCATAACATAAATTAAAATTCGTAAAATGAACAATTCATGCTAAAGAATTTCTCTATTAAATTTGTTTTTTCAAAACTCATGATGCTTTTCTCAAGCTCTTAAAGATCGAAAACAGTTGTTTTTTAACGCCACTTTTCGAAAGAAAACTGATTACTTCACATCACATCTGGAATGGTATGGTTTTTATGAATAAAAAGTGAGATTTGTTAGCGCGTTTTTCACGTAGTGTAAACAAAGCGCTATAAGGACGCAAATTTCGTCTTTGTTCCATATTTGGTCGTACCTTTTTCTCAGCCAATAATTAACCGATTGACCTCGGATTTTCGGCATTTGGTCGCATTTGTGCCTAGATGAGCCGAATCATATTTAAATTTAATAATTTTTAAATTTTTTTTTTTTTTTAAATATAGTACACACTATTTTCTGTTAGTAAAAAGTTCATTAGTTGCATTATTGTAAAATACAACATGTGAAAAACGCGATAAAATTACTTGGCCATGCCAATGATTGATATCTTGTTTTTTCTTTTAAAAGTATAATTATCTTTTATCATTTTTATTTATATGCTTTTTCAAAAAACAATGAATTTTTTTATGATGCCCCAGTCTTAAAATATTACATGTCAGCTTATAGATGGGAAATTTTGAAAATTCGAAAAAGAATATTGAAAGGAGCATCTTATGAATTAAATAAACATTTTTAATGTATTTTAATCCTACAAAATTAAAACAGTTACAAAACGAGATTTAACTTCAAAATTTAGATGCAACTATTTCGACGGATTTTTAGGGTTCACTAACCCTAAAATGTAATCGCCGTCTTCCTCAATTTCCAATTCCATCGAACACAGTTACAGTGAAATTGCCACGGCAAGAGGAAATCATAAACTTGTTGGAACAATGGAAAAGATGAAATATTCATCGTAAGATTCCTGGAAGAAACATCCAAAGTTTTTTCTTCACCCGCACCATGTTGTTTTTTTCTCTGCCAATAATGCATATAATGATACGACTGCAGAAAAAGACTTTTAACTTTTATTCTGTAAGGTCAGAAAAGTACCTTTCTAACCCCTGTCCTCATTTTCTCGATAACTAATCCTTTTGGAAACGGATGGTCTCCTTCGAAACGCCTGGAGATTTCTATAATTAGAATATTCTTCGACCAGGGTTGTCTGAGTTTAGAATGGTCTTTTAGGAGAGTCTAATTATTGGACATAAGGGAGGTTAAAAAGAAAACCACTGGATCCTAATTACACTTTGACTATGTCATTTTCTGACCGTTTTCATGGAATAATATCGCCTAAAAGATGTCTATTACACATGGATTTTGCTTGTTTTGTTGTTGTAGATCTGGTTTGATTGGAATGATGTTATAGATAAAGTCAAGGTTATGGTTAGTTATATTTCTTTTTTGCACCTTTAATCGAAGTGCTTTAATTTAAAACGTCCCCCTTTGCGAAAAAGAATTGAAAAATATTCGCTTAATAAATACGAAAAAAAAATGTTTCTACTGATCTTATACATAGCATAACAGATAATGAAATGTAAATATAAATAATAAAAATGTATTTGTAATGATTGCGTAGAATTTTTTCATACAATTTTTGTTGGAGATAATTGAAATATTATTTGTATCTTCTTTCCTGAGGACAATATATTTCAATAATTTTGGTTAACATAATATATTTTGAACCATTTAAAAAATATTTTATTATTTATCATTATTCAAGTTTTTCCTTGCATAACAAAAATACAAACGGAAAAAAGGGAACAAATCTGAGCACAAACTATAGGAAATCAATGTTAAACATGTGAAGTATTCGCTATTAAACATTTTAGACAAATCAACCGACAAAAAATTTTTAAGCAGAATATTTGGTCTTTTCTGTTGCGCCGGCGCAAGCGATAAAGTCACCAAAAATGGTACAATCGCCGCCAAACGCCTCTTACCACCACATTTTCAAAACCAGTCGTGGTCTTTTCTTATAACTTCTTTTTCATAATACATCAAAAATGGATGAAAAACCAATGAGAACTAACATAAAAACATCTTTTTATATGTATATAGTGTGCTTTGTAGCCAGTAAAGCCTGCTTGACAAGATTTGCGCTGGCGGAATGGAAAAGTACCGATTTTTTTCCCCATAAATGTAAAATGAAAGGAAATAATTTAGAACTTCAGGCTTTTCTGAAAAAGAAAATTTAATGACTAAAAAGGTTACAATAGTTTGCTGAAGGAGTCGCATTTTAGTTACCTGACTTTCGCAGATTCAAATCATGCCTCTAAACACAAAGATTTCTTCCTTTGATTGATATAGATTGAGACTCTCTTCCGTTTATATATAGATTGAGACTATGTATGTTTCAATCAAAAGAACTTTTCAACATTATGTTACATACATCGGAGGACATTTCATTTGTTAATTTTGATGTTACGAATAGAAGGTAGTTTTAATAATAAAAAATAAAACAAAAATAATAAATAAAACAAAAATGCAAATTCTAAAGGATAAATTAATTTTCTAAATCCAACTTTCAATTTTATTGCGAAATTTCAGCCTAAATAATTCCCGCAAACTCATATTTAATTTTAAACAATAGATCTCAATTTTCTTTAAATTTTAGATGGACGGCTGAAAGTCAAAACAGTCGAAAAAGAAATTTACCACTGTTACTAATAAATTCCTCCTCTTCGTATCCGGCTTCTACGGCGCTATGAACATCGACCTTCCAACGACCTTAAAAACATCCGTTCGAGTTCTACCAAATACATTCCATTCTAACAGTCACAACACCTGTGAAAATTAAATTTCAAAATGAATTAAATTTAGTCTTGGAGGGGGACTGCTTGATTAAATAACAAATGTGTCATGCGGAAGCAGCTGCAGTATTCTATTACTTTAGCTATCATGGCAATTTCGAACAAGTTCGTAATAGAACACGCATCCTAAAAATCGTCTGTTCATTCACGCGTGAAATATATCAGTTTCGTCTGACACAATAATAATAAACATTTTTCTCATCCAATTCCAAATAAAGATCAGGTTTCTGTATTAAACAGTCGTGCATGTTTATCAAAAGTGGTTAAAAAAATGGAAGATATAAGGAAAAGAATGTTAGAATTATAGTCTAAAAATATGAAGATGTTCTACATAATTATAATTATAAAAAAGAGAGGGAAAAAATCGAAATTATATATAATATACATGATTTTTTTTTTTTTTTTTGCTTCAACCTTCATTAGATTTTCTGTACAATTCAGAAAGAAAAAAATTTTAAATAGTGTGTTCTTTTTAATATTGATTTGTATGTTTTAGATAAAGAACACAAACGTTTAAAAAGCAGAAGCGAATACAAATTATTCTTATAATTTATATTACTTCTTAAAATGCGTACTTTTATTTAAAAATAAGTTTTCAAATTGATGTTGTTATAATAAAAATAGTTAAAAAATTTTAAATATTGTTTTTTTTAATATTGATTTGTATTTTTAGATAAAGAACACAACGTTTAAAAGCAGAAGCGAATACAAATTATTCTTATAATTTATATTACTTCTTAAAATGCGTACTTTTATTTAAAAATAAGTTTTCAAATTGATGTTGTTATAATAAAAATAGTTTAATATCAATTTATAGTATTGTTGAGTAGAATTTTTTAAGCAAAAACTAAGTTAAAATCAAGTGTGTCAGTAAATAAAAAATAGCAATAAATCATTCTTTTTTAAAACCCACCTGATATTTTACATTTTGTCTTGAAATTCGATGTTTGAAATATATATAAATGGAATATTTTGCTAAATATAAATTTTCTTTAAATGAATACATGCATAAATTCTATTTTAATTTTATTTTTATTGCTCTTAATTCTTGTGTGCAATTGATTAGTGAAACAATGGATTTTTAAGTCAATCTCGATTAAAAACTTCTAATAATTTTGTTGTTTTATTTATACATTATTTATCAAAATTACTCTTAATTTATAAATATGTATATGATACACTTTACATATTACACCAAAAAATAAACTTTTTGCACAAATGTTGGCACTCTTAGTGTTTTTGATCTCTCTTGGAAATCCAAAAATAATGTTTAAAAATTGCTTCATTGTGGTTGTTTTCAATAATATTCGATGTTGCCTATCCTTTTTCGCAAAGGTTAATAATACTTAACATCATTAAGAATGCCAAGATATTTGTAAATATTTTACAATTTCACTTGTAAGTAAAAGACACTGCAAAAGTTTTATCTTTGATTTCCTACAGTTTTTCTTGTAATTATATTCAAACTAAACACATATATATTTAAATTTAGTCACGCTGATTGCTGTACCGTAACTCCTGGGTCCGAATCCCGGAAAAAGCATGGATGTTTATAAATGTATAGTGCTTTCATGGCATGGGAGTACTCTAAAAGCCGTCGAGCCGCAAGTCCTCTCGTGAGGGTAGTGAAACGGGAGTAGTGGTGGGAGATCCTTGACCACCCCCAGGGTGTTCTCCCTCAAAATTATTGGGGAAAGAGCCAAATCATACTACCATCTGTATGGTGCTCAAAGCTACGGCTAACGACAGGTGTACAATCCAGCCCTTTGCCTGGATGAATTTCTTGGGCCTCGATCTGGCATTGCCGATCAAGTGGCATCAGACATAAAAACAACAAAGTTCCTGCAATTATTACAGTTGAAGTTACATTTCGAACTAGATCTGTCTGCAATTAGTAAATGTAATGAATAATGTTTTAGTATGAAGACATACACGTCTTTTATAAACAACGTAATCAGTCAAAAAATACATAATTTCCCTTGGTCCATTACTTTTGAACAGAAATGACCCTATTCAGCGTGGTTACTTCTTTATCAAAGAAAATAATGCAGTAATACAATAAAAATAAACTCGTGGGCAGAAATATATTCGACTCATAAGAAAGTAATACAAGAAGAAATGTTCAGACACGCAAAATGACTTGTGCAACAGGACGTGATGTCTCTTTGAAAATAGAAAAACGAAGCATAATGCATATAAAAGACGTGATATCCTAGAATTAAAAAAGTAGTTAAAAAACTTAAGTCCAAAAAGTGTAGACCAGACGTCTATGTTTCCAGATATCTTTTCTTAACGCTGTTAGCAATAATTAGTTGAGAGTTGTTGCCGAGAAGGATATATGCTAAGAAAAGAGACATTTAATGATTTGAATCGTTCTATTCTGTGGGTGTGAAGACTAGAATCCATACATTAATTCAGAAAATTTTATGAATTTCATAAACTTTAAAACATATGTCTTACCTCTCGTTATCTGGTGTTATTAGAACGAATTTCGTCACGGGTTCGAGTTCTGGCGCTACTGAAGACTCGCTTTGTAGAGGGGGCCGATGTACGTTAAATCTGTTGAGGCTCAATGCCCTCTCGTTGGTGTGGTGTGGTAGTTAGGAGAGGGGTGCCAGCTCAAGTGTCATCCTCATCACATGATCGTGGGTCAAAATTATGAGGTCCTCGTGCAGTAGTCCTCGTATTGCTTTAGAGTGTGACCTTCTAATATAACTCACTAACTCTCCCTAAGTCTAGATTGAATATTTGTTCAAACAATGAGATTTATCATGGAAAAAATGCTTATTTAACACAAGAGGAATAAGCAGCATATTTTGTTTGTTGTTTGGACATGTGCGTGCGTATTTCTTTTGTCTAGTTTTCTTACAGATCTAACGTTTTTGAATAAATATTAATAAATTCGTGTCTGTAGGATATTTTTCACAATAATTTGGGTTCAGAAATGAACTCTACCATTAGAAATAATTCGTGAAATTGTTCATCCATCCTACGTTGTCGTGGTGGCATAGTGGACATGGTTAAGAACTCGTGGCCAGCGTTTGTCAACTCGAGGGTTCGATTCCTGGTGCTATTGAAAACCTGCCGTGTAGAGGGGCTGATGCACGTTAAACCTATGGTGGAAATTTTAGAGGTTGGGGGACAACTCAGATGTCGTCGGCATTTGAACATGGTTCCAAATCATATGGACCGTTGCAATAGCCCTCGTGTTGCTTTAGATTGTGACATTAACAAAAAAATACCCACTCATTCATCCATTCCACATAAAGATTAACGAATGATAATCCGGGTATGTTTTCTAGTGGGATGTATCCCGAAAATTCACTGGAATTTTCGCATTCAGATAAACGTCCATCCCCTTCAGAGTGATCTCCATTGGTTACCACTATTCAGTTATTGTTGGATAGCTTCTTTTGAAGAGCGTTGTTTATCCGAAAGTTTATTATCCGGAGCGTCAAATATCCGAACCGAAGTCTGGATACGTTTTCGAACAGTGCAATGCTCAAAATTGTTTCGTGTGAGGCCAAAAGTGACGGGAAACCCCAAGGTGAGGGATATTTGGGGAACTTCAGTTGTGTGATTTGGTAAACATCTGCGCGGAATATTAGGTCAGTTTGTTTCCGAGTGAGGGGGCGTATACGTTCTTTTTTGTTGAGTTGTGAACTGCTATGGCTTCGAATTTAAAATGGCTGCGCAACGTCTTGAACATGGAGACAAAACTTGAAATATTAAACCATCACGCGAAGGGAGAAAGTGGAGCGTCTCTAGCACAGTTTTATAAGTTTGGAAAGGCAACAATTTCTGTGTGTGTAACATTAAAAAAAACCGAGAAACCATTTTAAATTTTGCGTCAAAACTTGACTCTGAACATGGGGCGAAGAAAAGAAAAACCACGAGGGAAGCAAACGAAGAAGAATGTGGATTTCAATTGCTAAATGATGACGAGATTGTGACTTCCGTGCAAGAATCCGACCCTGTCGACGATGAAACGGACGAGGACAACAACAACGAAAGTAGCAAGGGTCCACGCATTTTCTGCGTTAGAGACAGCTATGGAGTGGTACTAACAACAATCAGAGTGCTGTCCTACTCAACTACTGCTGCTCAAGAGAATCAGAGACCTTGCAGAGAAAAAAAAACGAAGGTGTACAATGGTATATTGGTACAGCGAAAAATTAGGGATTATTTTCCACAATAAAGGAAAAATTGCGACATTTTGAACCTATTTTGCTTTTTCTTCAAGCACGTTTCATGTGATGATTTTTAATATTCGTATAGGGTCCGGTTTCATATACTGCATGGATCGCATTCGGATTTCGGTTACCCGAACGGTGTCCGGTCCCAATTGATTCGGATAAACGACGTTCTACTGTAGCATGCTTTTGATTCTTCATGTTCCATAAATCTTCTCTGGACAAAAATTTGGCTTCCTTTCAGTGGAATTTTCTGTTTGGGGGAAAAAGACAGAAGTCGCGCACGGAATCATGTCAGATGAGCAAAGAGCTTGGTGAAATGATTGTGAAGGGTTGTAGGCCTAGGCCTAGACACGGACATGACATATTAATATAGTGTTGTCACTTTTTCTTGTTGGAATAAAGCTCGAAATTCTCTGTTTTCTCGGAAAATATGTCCTTGTATAACTTCAAGAGTAAAATTATTTTGATCATGATCTTATTGAAACCGAGTCTAGGGAAAACGAGAAGATGCCCCCAACCCAGGCCATGGGCTCTATTCCAGTCGGTTCATGTCTTGAGCCCGTGGTTCTTAAACTGTGATCCGCGTTCCCCTGGGGGTCCACAGCGTCTTTCTTCCGGGTCCGTAGAGTCTCTCATGTAAAGTGGAGATTTCCTCTTTTGCAGGCTGTGAAAGCCTCGTGGAAAAGATGTGAAAAACTAGACTAGATTTATAAATTGTTTTAAATGAAAATACTCTGCAAGAACATGTTTTTTGATCAAGAATGTTAAGTCGGGGAGGGTTGTTCAAAATCTTAGGGGGTCCGCGGCAATCGAAAGTTTAAGAACCGCTGCCTTAAGCCGGCCCTGCTCAAGCAACTAGAAAGTATACCAAACTATTCCTCGTTAGCTTTATTTGCTTATAATATTTTTAGAATAATACTTGCTTGTGGATATTGCCAGAAATAAGCAAAGTTTGGTTTTTCAAAGGCTTTTTATAATATACGTACCAACTCCGGAGCGGATATTGTTAAAAAAAAAAAGATTGAACCACTGGTTTTCAATCGTTACAGGAGGGAAGGAGTGCAATTAGCTAGATGCGGTCTTCATTCTTTCAGAAAACCATATCTCTCAATGCGCCATTATTTAAACACGATTCTCAAGAAGGGTTCTTCAGTGATTGCCCAGTTCAACGCTCATAGTTTTTTTATGCCGAAGGAAAGAATAAGTCCTCTGCATGGGTCCATTGCAATTCAACTTTTATGTCTCTCGTATTTCCATCGTAGTAATTAGAAATGGGTATTTTGTTTCAAGCTTATACAAAAGCATTTAAGAGTTAAAATTTTTTCAACGGCTTTTTTTATAACTGAAATAATAAGAGAAAGGTTCTGAGATTGGTTTTGGAATGTTGGTGCCTTTTTTCTGACAGGTTTGTGGTACCTTAAAACTATTTTAAGGTATCGACAAGGTTGAAAAAGTGCTTTTTAGTTGTTCGATATTTGGTGTTGTTTGGGCCATTAGGGAAAAAAGAATTATAATTATTGTGGAAGAAAGACTAAATACATAAAACTAGAGTTTCTTAAATTTGTATAGCATTTATTTTATCTAACTTATAAAAATACTTCTTATTGCGTTTTTTGCAGAATTAAATTTTTGTGAACGATTTTTGAACTTGTGCACGAAAAACGGGGTATCTCCAAAACAATCCAATCAAATTCAATGAAATTTATAACATACATGTTATGGGCACTTAAAAGAGTAACAAACCGCATGTTTTAAGATGCTTACATTTAATCACATTTTACAGCCATTTTTAGCTTTGACCATGCATTTATTTTGATGAAAAATTATTAACATCAAATTTAAATGCTAATAAAACATTTATTTCTTAAAATATGTTTTATCCTGCGGTTTGTGACACTCCAGAGGGATCAAGAAGTGTATGAATGAAATTAAAATTGCATAATGGGCAATTTATTCTTATTTATGGCGTTTTTCTTAACTTTAAAAATTTTGCTAAAATTTCCTAAAAAAATATTTGCTTTCAAAAACAAAGGGTGATACATGTTATTTATTTAACATTTATGACTTTTTATGCCTATTTATGCTCTTGAAAACAATAAATTCATTTTGAAAATCAATTTTTGAAAAATTGGTCTCCGAACCTAGTCGGATGCCTTAACAGAATTGAAAACTACTGTTGTGACAGGTAAAGTCTTCACTATGAATCTATTATTGCTACAAATTAAACTGTAAACATAAATTTCTTCTAGTTCAGGTGATCATGTTTCTAAATTATAAGGTCCATAACTAACAGCCCTCGTATTGCTTCACAGTCTACGTTAATACGCAATCAATTACGCTTAAAATTGTTCCAAATTGTTATTCTATAAACGAAAAACTGTTCATACAGTGAAAATCGTTTGGCACGAAACTGACGGGACTGAAATATTTTTCCGTGTTAAAAGAATTTCGTGTTAAAGAATATCGAAAAAACCTATATATTCAACAAAGTTAAGTTTATTATTGTACATTTTATTTACATAGATACATATATAAGCATCTATACTTGTATATGCATGTATTAAACCAAAACCAATGAAAAAATCATTCACAAGAATTTAATACAAAATTTCCAAGTTCTTTTCTTAATCAACAGCCTTAAGAAGCTCCATCTTCATCTTAAGCGAAATAGCAATTTGCTTGCCCCTGAGTTCTTTGCCATTGTGCTCGTGAAAAAATCATTCTAAAAATAGGGAGGGAAAACCGTGAACAAACCTCACTGATTTTTACTCACACTGCGATGTACTTGTCATCGAGTTCCAAAGCCAACTGAGATGAGATGCTTTTGTGTGGCGTATGTAGGGGTGGTGGATGAAAGTAGCTTAGATATGCAAAATTGGCTTGCAACTGGTTATTCCAAGAGTATTTCAAAACCAAGTTAGCCTACTGTCTACGAAACATGTGAAACCATCTCTTTTTTTCATATCACCCCCCGGCGCGGCTGGTGTTTCCCGTTTACTGTTCACTCCCAGAAGGGAAATTTTTTTCGTGTTTATCAATTTTCGTTTCGTGTTAAGAGAAAAAAAAATGCAGGAAAATGCACAGAAGTTAGTCGGGACCGTTGTATTATTTAGTGTTAACCAATATTTCATCTTAAGCGTTTTCGCTTTAAACGTATTTTATTATATATCAGCGTTTCTCAAACTGTTGGGCGCACCCGCTAGGGGCCGTGATAACCCTATGTAGGGGTGCAAGCATACCAAAAAGTCGTAAATAAAATATTAATAAACATTTTTTTTAAATTTACTGAAATGATACAAAACAAAATATATTCTGACATAATAAAAATACACTTTGCCTTTTTATTGCAATTTGTTCCAATTAAAAATAAAAAAGAAATGTAACATAATACTTTTCTTATTTTTTAAGAGTAACTTACAAAAAATATATATTACTTATAAGTAACATTTACAAATTTTATACTTATCTTGATAATTTGTGAGGTTTATAATAAAGGTGGTATGGTAGCTATAGTGTTAAAGTACCTTATTATTGCACTCAATACATTGTTGTTGTAGTTTTGATTAAAAATTGGGTCGCAAATATTGAAAAATTGAGAAGCACTGTTGTAAATGGATTTTCCCTAAATTTTAAAACTAATGCAGTTTTATAAAGATATAGATAATAATGAAGGGAGCCTTTATAAAATTTGAGGCATTTTTCTGTTTGAAAATATGTTTCGACTTTGGAACAAGTTCTTTTACAGTAGGTAAAGACAGCCTAAAGGAAAAGAGCTTCTAGTATGTGCTACTAAATTCCTCAATGAAAAAGATCATTAACTCTGAAGCAAAAATGTGACGACGCCCCTTCTTATTAAAATACGAAAGTTTGTTTCGGAAAAGAAAAATGAAGTAAATAATTTCATTTTGAAACAATATCTTTTTGGGACTAGAAAAGTCAGATGTATTTAATTTAGATATGTTTCTGCGGGCTATACACATCGTGAAATCGTGATTGCGGGAAATAAAATTTCATGCTGATTAGTATAACATCATTTAATATAATTCTTCTTGCAAATCACGTAAACATTTTAGAATTTTTCACTAGACGCTGGCAACGGGTTTTTAATATTTGCCGAACAAGGTTTAAATTGTAAATAATTACACTTTAATATTTCGAGTCATTGATATAAAAATTACCTTGAAGGTTTTCTAAAATAATTGAAAATATATTTCATAGTAATATAGATTTAATCACGATTTTTTTTTAAATGTAGAATATTCAATAGTTTTATTCTATTGTTCGCAAAAACGTTCCATTTAGCCGTTAAGATTCTTCATCGTTCATTGTTTTACAAATCTATAAATCACGTTTCGACCTCGTTTATATATTTAAAAAATGTTATGACCTTTAATTCAAAGTAAGCTTTTCATTTGACCTTCACGTGCTAAAACAATAAATTAAAACTAATAATTTAGAAACACCTTAGTTTGGAAGGGTAGAATAAGTAAATTCAATTGCTTTTTACTCTGTAATCGGATAAATTAAATTTGTGTATTTAGTGGAAAAGAATACTTTTTTAGAAACAAAAAACATCTTTCAGAAAAACACATTGTAACTCTCAGAAAAAAAAGTTTTTAGTAAAATATTTTTGATTATTCAAAATGTTTAGAGCAAGAGTTTAAGCAATTTACAGTCTTATTAATTTGTTTTTTTTATAAAGATTGACTTCAAAGCTCCCTCTTAAGAGTCAAGATTCCTGATTAGTATTGTTTCTTACTGTTCGTTATCCTAAAAATTTACTTTCAATCATTTAATTATTTGCAACAGAATTTTTATAAAAGAAATGAATAATTATAAAATGCAGTTTTTATTAACAACTGTTATACAAAGAACTAACGGGCCTGTTAAAATTTTATAAATTATCATTACTGTTAATATTAAAACAAGTTTTAAAATGTATTTAAAGTTTAATCCTTAAAAAAACTGTTCCTCAATAACGAGGTCGATTGAAAAGAAGTGAGTGTCTGATTGTTGATTATAGGAAAATATAAATACAAATAAGCATTTTCCAAGATAATTAAATAAATATTTGTTATTTAAAAAGATTTAAAGGAAAATAAACTCTTATTATAAGGATGCTTAATAAACAAATTGTGTTTATGCTTATTACCTCTACTGGAATGAATGCATGTGCATAATTTTTTTAGAACGTTCTACATTTCTTAACAAATAACAAAAAAGAAAGGGAGATATTTAACATCAGAAGAAGAAGCTGAAACATTTCCGTCATTATGAACTACATACTGAACAAATTGGGCTACATTCATGTGACGTATTAATCCTATAATAAATACAATCATGTTACCAGCCAGTCAGTTCACACACTTCACTGTTGCCAATTTTTGTTTTTTCTCAAGAAACTCATATAAAATAATACTCGTTAGTAATAATGACTTACATTGGTAAAAAAAAATCTACTTGATTTAAATAATAAAAATATTATTTAAACCAAGCCGTTATAATAAAAATAACAGCATGTAGCCGAAGTGATGATTAGGAAATTGCACGTTAGATGGCAGCATATCCAAAAAACTACCGATTAAGTATACATTCTATGGAGATTCTGAGACATTCCTAATAAATATCGCAAATAGTGGTACTAACGGTTAAGGCGCATGCGTGATATAGATTGCTGACGATGTCAATGGGAAAACGTTCCAAATGATGCATTGTACAAGAGATATATATGAGAGGCAGTAATGACTGGAAAATCAAACCTTCTGTAAGTATGCTGATCAAAACCCCCCTACTAAAAAGATTCTCCTCCCTAGAAAGAAGGTATGCGCCAACCCCTTCTCTTGCTAGTCGAAAGAATAGGGGAAAAAAGCGCTTAGTGACTAGATCAAGGGGTTCTCTCTTATGAGTCAATTTGTACCGTACCTAGCAGAAGGAGGTATGACGTTCCCGCCACACAGCTGAATCGGCTCCTTTGTAGAAATGATCACCATACGTGTAAGGACATCTGAACTCTTCCATATATTGTGCGGTCTTGTCTTGGACATTGCACCGGCAACTTTTGACGCCAGGAAGAACACCCCTATTCAACCCACGTATCGGATGCAACTCGAGGATGAAGGAAGCCGCCTGCTAAGCTCCCAAACCCTAGAGAGGGCCGAGAGAGACAAGGGGAGATGCTCTGAAAACTTCGCTGAGAAAGGACGCCAAAAAACACCAACAGAAATTGGGACTCTAATAAACTAATTACTAAGTTAATAACTTCAATGTAAATTTGTAAATAATAGCTGTGACGTAATTGAACTTACCATTTTAATTAACAAATATCACGCTACCTTTATTTGTCTCAAACGTCACAGAGCACACAGTCGGAGCTAGTTTTGAATAAAAATCACACCTGGGTCTCTTCACACGAAGTCAACTGGCACTCTCTGCTGTGCCACTCCCTCAATCTCTTGAAAATCACATTTTACTCTCCATTAGTTGACTCAACTATAAGGATCTCGTGGAAGCTAAGCTCTTCACACACGAGGCTACTTGTGTACTGAAAAAGGAAGAAGCTACGTATTGCGTCTTCGGATTCAGTAATTGCACCGACGAGTCCTGCACTCCCTTTTCAGTCAACTTTGTGTCCGTTTCTGAAAATAATTCTCTTCCCTCTTCACACTGGAGGAGTTGTGACAAAAAAAGAGATGACTGGCACAAATGTTTCTTGTGTAAAACCAGTCTATCAAACCAAATCTTAGATCGATTGACTGTCTAGAAAAAGATCTCCTAGTTTTGAGAACTAAAAATTGGAGAATGCTAGCAGGAAGAAGGCTGGCTTAGATAAGGCTTCTTGCGAAGGCCAAGGCCCACCCTGGGCTGTCGAGTCACAGAAGAAGAAAGGAAGGAAGGAAAACCAGTGTAAGTTGCCAAAGGCACTTCAAAAGCGAAGATCACCGATCCCCCTTTCCCCAAAATAAGCAGTTAAAATCAACGCCCTCTCCAAGATCATTTTAGGTTATTTATCCCCTACAACACAGTGCTTCTCGAATTTTCAATACTTGCTACCCAATTTTCATTCCTAATTTTCTTCGCGTCCCCCTCCCCCATTCAAACAATAACAATGTATTGAATTCAATATTAATGCACTTTGACGTAAATCTACAATACGAGTTTAATTACAATCATTACAAATTGTCAAGATAAGTATTAATTTTTTTATATAATATTATATATGACAAGCCCATGGAGTCACTGGTAGTAGATTAGTTAAACTTGTTCTAAACTTGATATTGTTAAGTTAATAAGCAAATACAGTCTTCCGTACTGATACATTTATAAAAGAATTATATCCAAGTAAATGCGTATTTTATTTTTTTTATGTCAGAATGTATTTTGTTATGCTACATTTTAGTAAATTAATAATATTTTTAAATAATGCTTTATTTTTGACTTTTCGAAATGTTCGCTTCCCGCTTGTTGGGTTATCCCGCCCCCCTAGGGGGAGCGACGCACAGTTTGAGAAACGCTGCCCTGCAACGCTCTAGTAGCTGAAGTGCTGTTGGCTGTCAATACTGAAGTGCTGTCAATACTGTTGCTTTTAAACACTGTTCCTGTTGTATAGATTTTCATCTCATGCAAAAACTGAGAATTAACAATAGTAAATAGTGGATTAAAATAGTACGACAGTATTACAAGCTTTATGTACACCCATAGAATCGAAATTGCACAAAAGGATATTAGAATGGTTCCAGTGAACTAATTTAGCCATCGCCTATCTGTTGCTAAGCAACTGCATTATAGTTCTATTGTCTTCATTATTTAAAAACTGGAAGTGTTTTTCAAGGGAAAACGCTTCAAAACCTTGATGGTAAAACGGATAGCACATATTTATAAGAATACTAAGATCCTTTGTCCTTTTTCCATGAGGAAACTCGTCCAAATCCGGATAGTCTTACAATAGTCATAATTTGAATAAATTGCTTTGTTAACCTTCAAATTCAGGCTCTGAAGTTCTTGAATATATTAAATTTACCAATTGTGATTCTTCAAGAGGTAATTTACATTACTTTGCACCTTAGAATATATCCTAAGTTGAAAAAGAAAATATTACGAAATATTATTAAATCGTAGAAAAAACGCATTTTGAGAAATCACGCACTGTGCAATTAATCTAGCAACACGAAAGGAATGAAATAGCAATCCCGCGTGAAACAAGTCAACGATCAATTCAAATGACAAACATGGCTTGATTGTTATTATTGAAGAAAACTCATGATTCAACATTAATTTTTAATATATTTTGCATTTTCCTAACGATTTAAAGTGAATAATTGATTTAATTCATACAAAAAAAATTAAGATAGGCAAAAAATCGGTAATACTCAAAATAAGAAGCGGATATATATAAAAATTCATAACAATAATTATATATATATATATATATAATATTTATTAACTTTTTGAAGAGAAAACTTCTGCAGCGGCGTTGGGCACTTTTTGGTAGGGGAAAATCTTATGGGTTCGCGTCACCGACATGCTCTGACTGGCGCACGCGCAGTGTGCTGTTCGCATTAGACACATTTTGGATGGGTGAAATCTCGTGTGTTCGCGTCACCGATATGCTTATAGTCGTATAGTGCTGTGTATATCTTATAAGTGAAATTCAATGGATTTAGTGAAAAGTTCAATGCGTATATACTGTGCATTGCTCGTTGAGATTCCGAGGATGGGCAATACATATTAATGTTTTCCGTTTATATTTCGCCTGGAAAATCTATGAGACAGATACAACAATTTTTATTTGAAAATTGGATGATTTATACAAAAGAAGGTTCTGAAATACTCGAAAAAAGATTTGGCGAAAAGTATGATAATGTACCGATGATTTTAAGTGGAGACTTCAATATTAAGTTTGTAGATGATAAAAATCTACCACTATAATTGATTTTCTAAATTAAACACTTAATTTAAATATGTCCAATGATCGAAAACTCAGTACTACAAAATATAAAACGGTGATCGAAGTGGTTTTTACGCGATACTTAGATAAATTTGAATCAAACTTTTTCCTTTCTTATAATAGGCTTATGGTAACTAAAGTATCTTTTTTAGAACAAAATGAAAAATTGAAAGTATAAAAAGTTTTAAGTATTCTTGAAATTAATGATGACAATGATGCAAACAATTAAAATAATGTTAAAAATCAAGTACATTGAAATTTAAGTAAATACAAATACTATCCATAAATAATATGATTGTATATTAATTGTTATTTCAATTGAATTGTATTTATATTTTGTCATGAACTTGTACAGCCCGTAATATATTTGAATAATAAAAACCATATAAACATGCATTTAGTTGTTGCTTGGAGTGTCAATAAATGTGAAAACCAGATTGCTGTTGATAATTTTAATTCAAACATTATGAAATTTCAAATTTTAGTACTAAAAGTTCTAAGTTTTTACTTCTATCGGCAGTCTCTATAACTGCCAATTTTTTTTTAATTGATTTTGTCTGACTCAGAAAAAAAGGAGAAACCTTTAGAAACATTCGTTTTGCATAAATTTAAATTTTATCTTGCATTATTCATACAATTCATACACTTTTTAAATATTTTTGTATTTATACAATTAATTATGGCAATAAACAACTTCGTTTGGTCTTAGTTTAATAAATTGTGTGTAAGAAATTTCTAATAAATAATTTAAATTACGTATAATTTAAACAGTATCTCTGTTTATTGAAATAGCACATCGGAACAACACGAGAGCTAATAGCATCGTTCCTCGTAATTTTGAACCATGGTCAAGAGATGCGGACGACATCTGAACAGACATCAAATTCTCAAACTTTGACACCACGCTTGTGGCCACTGTAGACGAGTAGTCATGGTCATGAACTCTTGGCCATTTAGTTGTGAATTTGACTCTGGTACTACTGAGGGATACATGTTAAACCTATTGAAGTTCTTTGTCAGGCTGCGGTACCCTAGGGGTCAAAATACGAACTCGTGGCTGTGGCGTCTCATGAGTTCGAGCCTAATACCGCTGCAGATCCGCTATGTAGAGGGGTCGCTGCACATTAAAACTGTCGAGGCTCAAACGTCCTCCCGTTGATGTGGTGTGGATGTAAAGAGAAGGGATGACGTCTTCGTCATTTGACCATGGTTCAAAATTACGAGCGCCGTCGCCAATAGCCCTCGTGCAGCTTTATAGCGCTACATCAATGTAAATCTCTCCAAGTAATGAAAACGCTTCCCTGATTGATACCTAGTTCTCCAAACGTTTACACCATGTCTGTATCCCCGGCAACAGAGTGGCCATGGTCTCTTGCTTGTAGCCGGCGAGTTCTAGTCTCAGTGCCACTGAAGATCCACCGTGTAGAGGGGCTGATGTTCGTTAAATCTGTCGAGGTTCAAAGTTCTCACAATGTCATGGTGTAGAAGTTTACAGGGTTCCTCATTACTTGACTGAGGTTAAAATTAAGAGATTCCTCGCAAATAGCGCTCGCATTACTTTAGAGAGTGTTACGTTATTTAAAAATCAAATCAAATCATCCACGCCTCGCAATACGAAGACTAGAGCCTCGACGGGTATTCAAGCGTATAATCCCCTCTACATGGCGAGTCTTTAGAGCCACCGAGACTCAATCCCACGACTCAAGAGCAACAACGATAATCACGAATTCCTGTCATGACTATTTCGTTATGTATGATTATCATAAGTACTTTCACAGTTTAAAGCTGAATCCCTTAACTGGTTTGTCCGTACGCCGTACAGGCTGCCGAAAGCTGGCCACAGCCAGTTTTCCCGTGCGCTGTACGGACACTGATATTTTCTTTTTTTCTATCTTTGATTTGCATATATTTTTCATTTTTATAGTGAGAAAATTAGTGCAAGTGTTTTTACAGTATGGTACAGCTTCTCTTTCAGCATTTGTGTTTGTGTGGGGGGAGGGTTGAAGGCGGGAATTTAGATTCTTGAAAACATCCGATGAAGATTAGAGATTGGCAGGACAATGTGCAATTTGTTGCTTGAGAAGAAACGAAAAGGCAGTGGCGTAATGGAGAATATTAGCCCCCCCCCCTGCAAAATCAGGTTTTGGGCCACAATCCGAAATACGAACTTGGAGTTAGTCATACTTTGGGCTCCCTAGAATCCCTGGACCCCACCCCCGTAATGCGGGGGTTGCAGGGGTGTTCGTCACGCCACTGTAAAAAAGGAAAGATAATCCAAAAAAGTTATATCTGTCCCATTTGCTTAGTAAGACTTATGCTAGACAATGTACACTTCTGCTTCAAATTGTGTGGACACATGATGTGAACACACGCGCACAAAATCTTCAACTGATTGAAAAAGAAAAACGAACCTGAAATAACTTTGTAAGTATGAAAGGAATTCTTTCAAGTTTTATGAAACATTCTTGATAGCATGCAGACTGAACACATTAAAAAGCAAACATTTTGGGCTTTCGTGTTCCAAAGTTTAAAAAATAGTGTGAAAATTGAAATAAAATTCTTCTATTTTTACATTCTGTTAAATATTATGCTTAGTTATATGCAATAAAAAAATGTGCCGTTTTTTGGAATATTTTGGGAGAAAAAAATGACTACTTAAAGGGTTAAAAAATTGTTAAATATGAATTTGTAGACTCAGTGCTGCCATAATTATGCAATAACATGTTTCTTTAACTAAATTATGCTTGTAAAGTAACTGCAATTTTGTATTGGTGACATTACAAAATCAAACATTTAAGATGCAGATAATTTTTGAACAAAAAAAAAAACATAGGAAAAGAAGAATTGGCAACATTGTTTTTAAAACCCTTGTCCTACATTCAAACGCGCCAAAATTCCTAAGTAAATAAAATTTCAATATAACAACCCATTTTCTTCCGTATTTCATCTTCAAAGCGAAAAAATAAATAAAAACACAAAACCACAAAAACCAATACCAACATAAAGAAGAGAGAACCGCTTCATATTTATTCCATCAAAAACCACGTGACCCTGTAATTGCTTAAGCGGCTGTCTCTGTCTTAAATATACCTGGCAGACATCCAAAGCAGCCTGATCCGTTCACCTCTGGGCAGCCAGTGCCCTTCAACCCCGCATACCACACTCTTTTCACCCCTTTACTCATACCCACCGTCCACTCAGGGGCTACAGGGACCCTTTTTACACATTAACGTCCATCAGGGGTTCTTTTTCTGGGGTTCCCTGTGATCTTAAAGCAGTACAAAGAAGGTATAAGTGAACAGGTGTTGAACCTTGTGTTGTGGGTGTGGTGTATTAAGGCCCAGGCGCCACTGAGATGTGTTCGTATCTGCGCAAGGTTGACGCGTAGAAAAGTCTTTGCACTTTTCCTCTAAAGAAAGGGGACGGGCTTATGATGGATTTTTTTTGCTTTTTTTCAGAGAGTTTTTGTTGCTTATTGATGTTAAATGAAAATGTTTTAAGTGGTTGGAAATTTTTCCTTATCAAATTCCTTTGTGTTTTTTTGATTCGTCACTAAAATATGTACAGTGAGGCTGTATGCGTTTTTTTCTGGGTTTTTTGGAGGGTAGCTCACAATTTGTGTACATTTTAATGAAACTCTTTGGTAAAATAAATTTATTTTATGTAAAAAAACGTAGAACAAAATTTTCGAATATTCAAGATATCCCACTATGTTCAGTGTACTTTAAAAAAAAAAAAAACCATACTAAAACGTTATAAATCCTCTTTTAGGGATCAACACCAACATACGAAAGCACTTAATCACAGCAATATTTAAAATATAACAGCTAAATTTTACGAAAATAACAATTATAAGCGAAATTTTAATATTTCTTAAAAAATTCTTTAAAACAATTAGAGAAAAAGAGTAATAATGTCATGTGTTTGAGCTTAGTACCACTGAAGGACCTCCGTGTAGGGCTGCGATGCACATTAAATCTATCGAGAGCACAAACGTCCTCCCGTTGGTGTGGTAGTTAGGAAAGGGGGTGCCAGCTCAGGTGTCGTCCTCGTCACTTGACCATGGTTCAAAATTACGAGGTATGTCGCCAAAAGCCCTCGTGTAGCTGAACAGTATGACGAAAAAATTCACTCATTCGATACATCTATGTAGCATATAAACAAAATAATGTAAGTTTAGCAAAGCCAAAAAAAAAAGACTGCTCTATTTAATAAAATAAAAAAAAACACAAACTGTGTGTGTGTGTTTTGTTTGAAATTGGTTAGTTCAACGTGTCGGCTACCTTAAATATAAATTTATTCTTAAGAGTGGGGGAAAATCCTATTATGTGTAACAAAAACACTTTTTAACTCATCAAAAAAGTATGTGATTGTGTTTTTTATTTAAATACATTTTAAATGATCTACTGATTCATAAATTTTTATATATTTGCTCATCCTGTTCTAAATATTATAATTACTTTTATGAGTCTTCTTTAAAAGATATATAATTTTTATATGTGATAATATTAAAAATATTGTTTTAGAAGATAAATGGAACCAGTATGGTAAGAAATACAACAATATAATTAAGAAAATTCAAATCTATTTATTGTCTGTGAGAAAAATAAAAATAATTCATGCTTAAGTTTTTCAATGGATTTTGTGTGGAACGAACTTTTTAATCTTGCTATTAATTCTTCCTTAACTTTAAAATTTTTTATTTAAGAAATTATGTTGAAAAAAAAAGCTGGAAAGCCTTTTTTTTTAAATCTTGGATGATTTGAGCAAAGTGTAAAAAGTAAATCAACAAACAGTCGAAAGGCATTTCATTTTAAATGAAAATAATGTACTACTTTTCTACGAAAAATCCATTAGTGCTTTTTAAAATGTGAAGATTAAATTTTGGACTTCTCCAACTTATAAAGGATGTGATTGAGGCTTTTAATTATTTTTTAAAAATATTTACTTTACTTTTTTTTAATAGCCTAAAGATAACTTCTATAAAATTTTGGAAATGAAAGTACAAAGTCGTCCTCATCATTCAACTGTGATTTGAAATTAGTATGCCATCAACAACCTCAATATATTCTAAAATAAAATTAATTTAAGCCAACCAACCAAACCCATTTTTGAAACACGAAATAAATTGAGTATACAGAAAAGTCTTTTCAAAATGTTCCCAAAGTTAACTATGAAGCCATCTTGGAGCACCAATGACAGTAAAGAGGTTTTTAGCTTCTAGGGGGCTAATGCATATCAATTTATGTACGTGTTTGAAACCTGATTTCACTCTAAGCTTATCGTATGAAATTGATGCACGTAAAAACTTTCAGGGTTCACGGTATGGATGTAGACTGTCATCGACGTCGTGGAAACGACGCCGACGCTTGAATTCTTAAGTTCCAATGTCTTACTAACGATCCTAAACAATTTTCTAACTCTAAACCTTTACATACATACTTGGTAATAATTTCAAATAATCAAATTGAAAGTTTATCGTAAGAAAATAATAGCTTGATATAACCATTTAAACGATACAATCTATATACATTATTTTTTAAGGGGACATGGTACGATATAAGCAAAAAAATTTAATTTAAGGATTTTCAAAATTTTTTGGGTTGTCTCCTATGTGTGTATATTATGTAAAACGGATTTTGTGCTCAAAATTTCATAAAAAACCAGCCCTTTAATTAAAAAAAAAAAAACTTAAAATTTGTGAAGTGTTTAAAATGATACTCCTCCCACAAAAATTAACATACACGCATGAAATTTGATTTACTAGTGCGTCATACTATGCATAACAAAAGTTGGTATGGGTTTTGCGATAACATGATTGGTATTTGTACAATACTCCTTTTTATGAATGCGTATTGAAAATTCCTTAAAAAATGTACAAATTCTGAGTTCAATTTTTTTAAAAAAAAAAAAATATTGCTTTGATTCAAAAACGCATACCAACTTTTGTTACATGTTCTATTAGTTATAGGTAAAAAAATTTAAAGCATTAGGCACAATAGAAAAAAAGGCCTTAGCATTTTAAATGAAGACAAACTAGTTATTTTATCTTTCCGAGATAAGTAAGTTTAAAGTTTTGATTTGCCCTAGGGATGTGAATAAAAACGAACTCAAAAGCTACCATAATTCTGTTTTTTTTTCCTTAAGTTTAGAGCTTTCAAATTTTTTCAGATCATAGAAAAGTGTATAAAGAATAATTTAAGCTAAAAAAATTGAATTTGATTTTTTGACCGATTTTTGTCAATTGAATCGTACTGTGTTCTCTTAACCTGAACAGTACAGTGTTTTAACTGCTTCTTTTCAGCTACTAATTTTAACGTGCAATAGTTTTAAAAAGCAGGGTGCCTGTTCAAGTGTCAATCTCGTCATCTGTCTGTGCTTCAAAATTAAGAGACAAATTGACTTTCTTATAGTTTTATTTTAACTCCATACCTTACAAAAAAAGGCAGCTGAGAGTATAGAATAACCAAACAATTCAGCTACTATTAAAGTCCCCAACATAACATATTCTAACGGTGTTCGTTGATTTGTATGATACCGAAATAAAAGCGCTGTATGCAAGCGGGCTACCAATAGAAAATTCCGTCGTCAAATGTTTTAACTGAATACAGTTTAAATTTATCAACTGACTTATATCATTAGCTCGGTTGTAATTAGATTAACACATAAAACTTTAGTAATTTATACCTCCTACATTTAACTGAGTGTTTGCCATTCTTTTCGGTAGGTCTCTTGAAAAGGCAACATTACTTTTATAGAAGTATAGAAAGTCGCTTATAACATAAAATTGAGAGGACTAAAGTAATTTTTCGTGTTAAAGAATATTACAAAACGAAAACACATATCAACAAAATTAAGTTTATTAGAATTTATTTTTACATAGATATGTATATGTGGATGTATTTAATAAAAAATCAATGAACAAAACATTCACACACACAAAAAAGAACTTAACACTAAATTTTCCAAGTTTTTTGATAAACAAATCAATTATTGAGTTTTTGAAAAATAATCTGATTTTTTTTCTTTGCATTGTCCTTTTTAACATCAAATTTTCAACAAAATGTTCGATGTCGTCCATTTTGTTATTCATTGGAATGTGCGTCTAAATAACTGCGCATACTTTTCATGACGTTCCCCATTTTGGATAACGCGGAGAACAGGAGCTGCATTATATATTTCATTTTTCTCGTCGGATTCCGTATCAATGATATTTTTTGAACTTTGAACAAACACTAAAATGTCTTTGTCTGACATAATTGGTGCTGCACACACATTGGCCTCGTCTACTGCAAGGAATTCTTCCGATGATGCAGAAGAACATTCCAATCCGGCTGGTGTTTTCCGTATTTTGTTCGTTCCCAAAGGGGAAATCTTTTCGTGTCAAGCGATTTTCGTTTTGTGTTAAAGCGAAAAAAAGATGCTTGAAAATACATAGTAATTTGTCGGGACCGTTGCATTATTTCGTGTTAACCGATATTTTCTCTTAAGCGTTTTCTCGTTAAACGTATTTTATTGTATGTCTTTTTTTGTGTATTCACAACTGAATCCAGGAGGGCTGTACTACTCAGTTCTCTTGTGGCATGCATGTCTTGCCTGAACTTCGCCGATCACGAGTTCACAACCGTAACTGATCGGCTTCTACGCCGGGTCAATGCGGAAGCTAAACAGATGAAGAATCCCTTCATCATGCACCTCATGTTTTCCTTAAAATTTTTCACACCTTCGCTGATTAAATTTTACTCATCTTCGCTGGCCCAATGGATATCTACAGGTACAGATATAGGAATAACGAATCATTATTGGCCACAAAAGAAATAATGATTCTAATAATGAGTGAGATCGTCATGGGATCGTTTTTAAGAATAAAAAAAGAAGTTAAAATATCATTTTTGACACATTTTAATTTTAAATTTTCATATAACTAAGTGACATCTCTATTTTTAACATCTCTATTTATTTGTTCGGAACATAATCTATTCTTTGAAAAAAACTGTTTAGACATGTTTCCACAATATGAATACAAAATATCGTTTGGTAATATGAATATCAGTATCAGTACAATTCGAAATGTTGCAAATAAACAGTATACGAACATAAAAAAATCAAAATTTTAATAAAATAGAATAATAAAAATAAACAGAAATAATAATATTAAAAATATTTATAATGTAAAAAAGTCAAATATATATATATTTTTTTAACTAAAGTTGATAATTATTATTATTTTATAACTGTTTGGTAAGTGGAATTATTTAATTATAAAATGTTATATTTGCAAAATCCATAATTCCTTGATCATTATACGATCACATTTCCATTGTATTTTTATATCATTTCAAAAATTCAACCCATCTTTTTGGTATTTTTGTTTATTGGACGATGCACGCGGAAGACATGTTAACAGCAAAGATCATTACATACACTCTGACTCTACAAGCCAAACAAAGTACACATCTCTCAGATGACTTGCAGCGCCATCTATGCAATTAATATTTAATTTACAACATAAAATATTCGTTAAAAATTATGTATTTCATTAATGTTTTCTGATAATTGTGTCTGTAATTGATTTGCAAAATAGAATTTGTAAAAAACCATAATTCCATAGTTTTTGTTTGGTATTAGAGCTTGTAGATTTTGACTGTCTAATCTGCATAGCATTGCATAACTATGCATGTGGGCTGGATGACATGGAAGTTGTGACTTTCAATCTTAAAAAAGTTGACGGAGACTTTAGAAAAGCAATGTTAATATGCAGCAAGGGAAAAAATCATTGATAAAGCAAAAAATTGCAAATGACATATGAATTTACATTAATGTGCTCATAATAATCTTCGAGAAAGAATTCGATAATCAAAAATTCAGCCTTTAGATTTAAATATCACTAAATGCCTTATAAATTACTTGAATTATTCTCTGCAACGGAGAGTGTTGTGTGGAAGATTTGATAAAATTTTATTTTTAACCCACATCTTTGGCAAAGAAGTAGCCGAGTGGTCTAGGCATCGGATCATGGCTAGCGTGTCATGAGTTCGATCCCAGTACCACTGAAGACCCGCCGTGTAGGGGTACGATGCACGTTAAATCTGTCGAGAGCTCAAACGTCCTCGGTGTGGTGTGGTAGTTAGGAGAGGGGGTGCCAGCTCAGGTGTCGTCCGCGTCACTTGACCATGGTTCAAAATTACGCGGACCGTCCCCAAAAGCCCTCGTGTAGCTGAACAGTGGGACGTTAATATTCACTCACTCACTCACTTGGCAAAGAAGAAAAACTACATGTGCTAAATTGCGCCAACAGCACTTTTTTCTTAATAGGATTTCTATCCAATATGAAGTTAATAATTCGCAAGTTGGCAATAAATAAAGGTATGGGCTAAACTAGGACCCCACCAAAGATTTTTGTTTGTTGTTGTTTATTTGTGTGATTATGGTTCTTAATTATAATACTCTATGTCATTACCTCTTGGAGAATTTCTTTGAAAGAAACTACCACATTTTCCTGGAAACAAATTTTAATTCTAAAAAAAGAGATAGTCTAAAAGCAAATTAGTTTCAAGTAATTTCATTCATTAACTTGTTTTCCTGGGAAATGATACATTTTTTTTTATCTTGCGGTATGTTATACTGTCACGTAGACGCAAAAAATATTACTGAAAAGATACAGAACAACTCAAATTAACGAGCTCTTTCTGATTCAATTAATCAAATAAATTCCTTGAGGAGTTTCTAAACTCTTCCTCCTCTTCGTTATTCCTATTCGAACATCACATAATTTCATCAGATGGTCTATGTCCTTCTTTTCTTCCTGATTTTTATTATACCACAAAATGCGTGCTTTTTGTACGTTTCTGTGAAAATGCACAGCAACATTAATGATTTTTTATACAAAATTAAGAGCTTCATACTTTAAAAGAAATCTATCGCTGTCAACAACAAGAAAATAACAAAATTGATTTTGCTTACAAAGTTAGTAAAAATTGACATACCTTAAAATTTGATGTATAACGCGCATTCTTTTAACACCAAAAAAGATTTAAGGGTGCGAATATGCATAATATAAAAATGATAACTTTAAAAATAACTAAAGAGACATAAGCATAAAAATTTTTTTTTTGCTTCTACGCATAACGAAATATTTAAAAGAAATGGCATGCCTTATGAACTAAAGGAGTTGTAGTTCTAGAAGTATATTATTTTTTCAAAAGTCTGCGATAATACCTCTAATAAACGACCTCAAAACATAAGAGCATTGTATACAAACATTTCAGATTTCTTAGTAAAAAAGGGGGTGCGCGTTATACGGTGAATATACCTAAAAATTAAAAAATGCGGCTTAAAAGTATAGGTGCCCGCTATACGCTGGATTTTACGATACTTAGCATATTAAACCTTACGTCATTAGCTAACTTTGGCGAATTTTAATTAATTTTTGTTTGTCTTGAAATTTTTTTCTTTTTTTTTTCTAATGGGCAGCGGATTGGTGTTTACCCTTACAGACCTACTACATTCCCCGGAAGCTGGTATCTCTGTTAAGCGCGGCACCATATAGACGGATACCAATCGCCGCAGGTAATTTTGACGCCCAGTTTCCTCCAAAAATGGAGGCACCTAAGCTCTGGCGATGCGAACCTGTACTAAGATTTAATTTTGCCGCGAGCACCCAAGCCAAACAGACACTCTAGGGAACTTTTATATGCCATATAATCATACGTCATGGCCACTGTAGATTTTCTACATCATGAAAATCCACCGACTTGGACCGGGTTCGAACTCGCAACCTTGTGTGCAGAAGGACAGCGACAAACCAACCACGCCACTCAGCCGGCGTTTTGAAAAATGCTCAGCAATTGATTTTAGGATGGTATCAAATAGGTTACCATAACTCGTAAAATATTTGGCGATTTATCTCTGGCATGCAGTAAATCTTTGGCGATAAATTATGTCATGGGGTTAACACATATATACCTATATTTATCCAGGAAAATGTAATTAAAATACTTTTTCGGTTTTTGCTTTGTTTGTCACCAATACTGTCCCATGTCATCAAATTCAGGAACTTAAACCAGTGTCAGTATGTTACAAATTCTACGTTTATATTATATATTTCGTGTTTTAAAAAGCTACCTCAATAATATAATAAAGTTTTACAACAAAATAAATTATTATATAACTTTAATTTAAAACGTATATATTTTTTTGTTGTTCCCAAAATACAAAAGAGGAGAAGAAAAGCTCTTAGATTGCACGGAGAAAAAAAATCGGTGATTACGTAGTATACCGTTGACCAATTTCGCCAAATTAAAAGACTTCGCCAATTAAAATATCACTAAATGCTATCATCATTATTATTGTGGTGTTAGAATATGCAAGAGAATGGCTTTCCAATAATAGCTGCGTTTTATGGCATTTTTGGCGAGGATTTTTGGTCTGATTAAAATTGGTCGACGGTATAATACAAAAGTATAGAAAAATCAATTAAACATTTTTGATAAATTATAAAAATGAGAATCGAAAACGTTTCGTTTATTTTTTATCATTTTTCTTTTCTTTTTTATAGATTTTTTGACGGAAATAATTCCTAAGATGCATTATGTGGTAATCCTGAAAACTGTGTGACATATTCATCTGAATAGGTATTGTAAATTTTTTACATTTCATTTTCAGGTTTTTGAAATTTTTAAAGTTCACTGGCCATTAAATATTAATTTTCCTTATATAATTTTTATAGTAATTAAATTTAATGCTGAAATATTATTTTAGTTTCAAGCCACGAATAAAATTTCTTTCTAGCTATCATCTAGCTCGAATCTTTGATTCATTCCTAAAACTTTTATATATTTGTTATAATTATTATTAAATATGCCAAAATAAATCAAGCTAAAATTTAATATTTTTATATGAATTGCAACTATTGTTTTGTTTTACTGTATTCTTGAAATATTTTAAATAGGCTAAGAAATGGAAATATTTGCCATAAATACGTATTATTTAAACAGCCCAAAATAAAAGGTTTCAAGTAATTCTGATGGCATATTCAATATTCTTAAGGAAAAAATTGTTGTTGAAACTGTGTTAAGTAATAAAACGGGTAACGGACATACATGAAGACAATGTCCACCTAATATGGAACTACCTTTATGATATTTAGGAAACGATAGTAGGAATTTAAGAAATATTCTCCCATTTTTCTATGAAGAAACTTATAACTGAAGATCTAGACGACTTACCTGCAATTGCAAAATGTAGAACAATTTTTTTTTAAAAAATTCGAAATTGTTCGAAAAAATTGAAATGTTTTAATAAAAATAGCAAACGATTGTTTAAACAAGGAAAAGAAATTGACTAAATATTATTTCAAAAATAAATAAAAAGACTAGGATAAAAATATTATAATGATTATAAAATGGTGTTCCAAACGTTTTTGAAGAAAAATTCAAGCATAATGCATTTTTGACGCATAAATATTTAAGCGAATGGCAACATTTAATTCCTTCCATGATCAAATTTTGTCTCGTGATTTATGAAAAAAGAACAAAAAAAAAAAAAAACTAAATATATAATATTTATCAATAATCGTTTTTTTTACAAGCAACATGGAACAAATTATAAATATATGTAATATTTACACATGACCTGTTCTATACATTTTTATATGATTCGTCTAAAACTGTTTCATTTTTGAATATTAAAATATTGTTCATCCAAAATACAGTATTGCTATCTTGTGATATCTATACTAATATATGAAAACTCATGTTTGAAAGCTAAAAGACGAAATATTAGATAACTTTCCATTTTAAATTCTAATTAATTTTTAAAGCTGTAAATTTATTAAAATAATTATTTATTACTCTAAAACAAAGTATGGAAACATTGACAGCTACTTCTCGCAAGTATTCAATTAGTGAAGATATTTTTTTGTCGTCCTATGTTGATAAATCGTTTGCAATATAATATGATTTTTTATTAATATTTAATTGGTACATAAAAACAATAGTTAACAAAACCGGTCCAGGTGTAGCTGTTCTGAGTTTTAAATCTGTTTTCTTAATTACTTCATGCATCAGATTTAACTATTTTACTATGCTGTCCACGTATAGTAATTTAATTATAAAATTTTAATTAAATAACTCTGAAATTTCTCTCAATTCTATTTAATCGAATGTTAAGTCAAGGTTTCATTACCCGTGAAGTGAAAAGAAATTATAGAAGCAACTTTCGAATGGGGGGGGGGGGGGGTTGCTGCCAAAATAAGCCGAACACTTTCGTTTTCATACTCACTCTTAAGGTGTGAAAATAAATTATCGTTCTAGTAATTTCCTTTTTTGACAGTCCATACCCTGTCTTTTTTTTTCCTTTTCCATTTTTTTTCTCATGGTGATTTGTCAGTCTTTCAAGGTCAAACGGTTCATTTCGTTTGCGAACAACCGCGGCAGGCATTATTGCTTTGAAATGCCGCTGATGCTATTATTATTTTTCTTTTTTCTTTCTTTCTTTCACCTCGCCTATTTCGGAGTGATTTCTTTTCTTACCACCCCTTAGGAAATTCGGATTCTTTTTTCGTTCTAACCATATAGTTTCGAATCCCCCCCCCCTTCTTTTTTGGAGTGACTCCAATTTCGAAATCTCATTTCGAAACTGTTTATCAGCTGTTCGGGCATAGTAATCAGCGGTAATTCGATATTAAATATTGGAATAATATTTAAAAATTAGTACTTTTAAAATTGATTTTCAATTTCAAATTATGTTAAGGCATGGATTTTCTATGGAAACCGGCTGGTCAAATAGTTATTTTGATTACGATACTGCAAGGAAATTATGTGCAAGAAATGGAATTGATTATGGAAGAAACTAAATTAATATTTTCAAGAAAATTTATTTTCTCAAAAAAAAAGAAAGGTTGTGACTCTTAATCACTTGGTTTTAAAAAGCAGTAAATGTACAGGGTGTTTATAATTAAAGTTCCATTTTGAAAAAGCTGCAAAAAAAGAACCACTACACAGAATGACTTCAAATTTGAACTTAATATAATTGAAGAAGAGGGAAACTGTATGACATAAAAAAAATCATTGGCCTTTTGCATTGTTGCTTTTTATGCGGCGTTTGGACTAAGGAAATTGGAAACCGATTTTTCTCATCCAATGTGACCTTACGTGTGCTTTTAACTCACAATGCAACAACTGTTAAATGACTTGAAAGCCCTTTTTCCATCCAAAAAATCGAAAAAAGTTGAAGAATACTGTTGGTTTAATGTGCAGCCCCTGGGAAAACCTTCGTAATTCGATTCAAGATGCCTCTTGTAGCCGAATACACTTACGTTATGCAATTTACAACGCTATCTATTGATACACTTTGGAAGCTTTTTTAGTTATGCCATACGGTTTCCCCCTTTTCAAGTATAATTAGTTCAACTTTGAAGTCTTCAATAAACTTTTTAAAACATTTTGAAAGTTAAACTTAAATTATAATCATCTTGTATTTAATAAGCTTACAGAAATCGTAAGCTTTCGGCCATATATCATGGGACTTTTAAGGAAATAGAATTAAAAAATACATACATACATACAGTCGACTCTCGATAACTTAAACCTTCGATAATACGAACCTCTCGCTAATTCGAAGTATATGCTCAGTCCCTAGAAAAACTCTTGATATTTCGAACTAAAACAATACATTTTGGTACACTCAATAATTCGAAGTAAAATCTGTTCCTCACCAGAATATAACACGCGATAATTCGAAGTGATTTAATAAAACTCTGGATAATTCAAACGCTCACTATGATGTAGAGTCCTGTAGCAAACAGGTTGGAGCTCACATTTTTTGTGTTATATTGTCTCTCCTGTAACGTAACCCCTTTGATTTACTCCGATAACTCTGACAGAAGCTAAAGTGTCACTAAACAAACTACACAACTTTTACCTTCAAAATATGTTGATGCGGACATTTTTCAAGCTTTATTTATTCTAGAAAAATCTATTGACAAAGTTAGATTTAATGCCATAAAAAAAGATAATTATGTACAGTTTGTATTATTTTAGCAGTTTTTATAATATATAAATGTATTCTCTTTTAATTCAGGACTTTTAACTTCTGTCTATACTATTTATACTGTATATATAATATGTACTTTTTAAAAATACTTTAAAATAATTTTATACATATGTACAATTGTTGTTTTATTACATAGTTTGAAATTTAAATGTGTTGGAAAAAAATTTCTGTTCGTGTATTTTGGGATTTTTTTCCTATCCTCTTGATAATTCGAAATGTTTCATTAGTCTCTTCAACTTCGTATTATCGAGAGTCGACTGTATAGATATTATTAAAATACGCTCTGCCTTACATTTACAAAATGAAATGATTTCTTTGTGACTTATGTTCCAGATTTATGTAACAACGATTTAATACAACATTTTAAAGAAAACACATGTAAAAAAATATTGCAGCAATTAGTTACTTCAGCTGTAGAAGTTAAAGTTATATCCCAACCTTATTTAAACTTTTAAGCTCTATCGCATATCTTTTCAAATTTTCAAATCTGAAATAATAGTTAAGGTTCTCGAAAACTTGTAATTTTGAATTTCTTTGAAAGAAATGTTGATTACCGTAAAATCCGGCATATAACGCTCACTTTTAACACAAAAAGACGATCGAAATTTACGAGTGAGCGTTATACGCAGAGTATAAAAATGATAGCTTTAAAAATGAAAAAGAGAGGAGAGCGTAAAAAATTTAAGGCTTCTACGTATCGAAATACTGTTTATTTAAAAGAAATAACATTCCTTATGATTTTAAAGGGTTATATTTCTCAAAATATGCAATTTTTTAAAAACATCTCGAATAAAGAATTTCAAAATATGAAAGCATTGCACACGTAAGGTTCAAGTTTCATCGGAAAAAAGGGGTTGCGCGTTATACGGATAATATACTTAAAATTAGAAAAATGCAATTTGAAAGTATAGATGCGCGTTATACGCCGGATTTTACGGTATGTGGAATTTGTATTTTGTTCCTCTAACAGGCATGTCAAACACGCGGCCCGCCAGTACATAGGTTGCGGCCCGCGAAGACATTTTACAAAAATTTTTCATTTTACAAAATCAGGGTTTTTAAGGGTTTTTTTTTTTTACTTTGAAATTCACATTTCCATTAAACTTGTAAAAATTTACAGCATACTACCTATTATCAATTCTTGTTTTTTTTTAAAAAATCCTATTTAATTATAGAAATAGCCTTTAAATGCAAGTTATTTTTAATATTTTATGAAATTGTTTCTCATTTTATTTCACTACAATAAATAATTTTTTTATTAAATTCCAAATGCATTTCTGAATATTATTTGTTAGAGATCGCATTACGATTCATCGTGTGTGCGGCTTTTATTTTATCTTTGAAGAGTCTAATCAGCGAGAGACGAATAGCGTGATGTCAGAAGCAGTTGAAGTATTATTTTTTTTTTAAATTTAAAAACCCTAAGATTGTGTGTGTGCCAAGACAAAATGTAGTGCTTACTCAATAGTTTGTTAATGAAAGTGGGTTTTAGTTTTCAGTCACATTAAACAAAAAGTTATTTAATAAAAACATAATCAAACTTCAGGAACAGAGTAAGAAAATGTGAACTGGCCATGAGTATTGTAATTTTCAAGAAAAATGGGAACTGCAATATTTTTATACCCAAAGCAAGAATAAAATATTATGCCTGACATGTAAACACTGTTATTCGGTTGCTAAGGGATATAATTTTAAAAGGCATATGACACAAATCTAAAAAAAAAAACTGTTACAAATATGTTGCGAAACTTTGTGAAGACGAGTTGTTGGAATTGAAATCAACTCTTAAAGAAAGGAAAAAATGTATTTACTATATTTGTTGAGAGAGGAAGTGAGAGTGAATATTAACTTCGCACTGTGAGGGTTTTACTCGAGGTTTTTGGCGACGGACCATGGTTAAGTGACGAGGTCGGCACATGGGCTGGCACCCCCTCTCCTAACTTCCACACCACACCAATGGGATGATGTTTTAACCTCAATATATTTAACGTGCATCAGCTTCATTTGTACAAGGCTCAAACTCATATGACTCGAGTTCGTTACCTAGTGTGACCGCTATGCTACCGCAGCCACCTAAATTTGTTGAAGACAATACAACTGCAGTAAAAACTAGTTATATATTATCACTTTTTTAATCGTAAGCACAAATCGAAACCATTTACTAAAGAAGAATTTATTAGTGAATACTTAATTTAAGAGGAGGAATTTCCGTATTTACTCGAATCTAAGCTGCACTTTTTTCCAATGTTAATGCTGCTGAAAATCAGGCGCGGCTTAGAATCGAAGGGAAAGAAATTTTTTGGATTGGGTATTTAGAGCAATTACGGGAGCATGCAAGCGATTAAAAGTTAATAATACTGATAAGATAAATAATTTTTCCTTTCTCATTAGTACTTATTTTAGAGTTATTTTAATTTCGTTAAATTTGATATTGATAAATCCTCTTGCACTATTTTTGATTTTTCACAAAAATTTGTTGATAATTTGGGGTGCAGTTAGAATTGATGGCGGCTGTAGATTCGTAAGAAAAAACGGTATTATGTCCAGCGCAAACAAAAAAATTTAGATGTATAAGTTTAAGTCGAAATTCTGTAACCAGCAGAGGTGATGAAATAGTCGTGAACTGAGTCAATTCGAGTCCTGTATTGTGCATAATACATATTTTTGATGCATTTAAAGAAGTTTTGAGACAGAGTGTTCCTTGGGGAAAAAAAGTTTGGTTTGTCTTGCAACGGATAGCGCACCTACCGTGACCAGTATTACTAAAGGAGTAGCGAGATTAAAAGAAACAAGCAAACAGCATGGTAATTTTAAACATTTTCTTTGTATTATTTCATAGCAAGTACTGTTCTTGGGTATGAACTTGGATATATTGGACATATTTTAAAGTAGTTAGTAAAATTGTAACTATATTACAGCATGTAGACTTTAGCATCGTCGATTTGCATCATTTCTGGAAGATATAGAATGTGAATTTATCAGTCAACCATATTGTTCGAAAGTTCAATGGATTTCGAGTCATAAAGTATTAAAACTATTTTTTAATTTTCTGGATAAAATTATTTTTTTGGAAGCAAAGAAAGAATTAGGAATGTGCTGAGTTAACAGATGAGAAAATATGAAATAAAAAAGATATTGAATTAAAAAATGAGAAAAGATAAAAAAAAAGAAAAAGATTCTGAATTAAAAGATTAAGTATTAAATGAGAAAACCCTTGGCTTTCTCAGTTGATCTTACAAGTCAACTTAAGTTTCAAGGCAAAAATCCTTTTGTTACAATGCTATTTGATGTTAACGCTTTCAAACAAAAATTATTACATATATAAAGAGAAAAGTTCTCACTTTGAAATCTTTCAAAATTTATTGATTAAATCACTTAAATCAAAATTTACAGAATATTCTCACTAAACTAAATTGTTAGAGATAGAATTCAATCGAATATTTTCTAAGCTTTAAAAATTTTGAATTGCAAGTTAATTTTTAACTTCACATCTATCTATCGATTTTGAAATTGTTGATGAAAACTTACAAATGGAAATAATTGAAATCTATTGTGATTCTTTGCTGAAGCAAAAATGTTTGTAAGTTGAAACTCTAGATTTGTTTACATATTCATCTGTAGATTGGTTTCTTAAAATATTATCATTTGTTACAAGTAAAATGAATGGCTATGTTTGGAAGCATTTATTTATGTGAGAAACTTTTTCTTCAAACAAAAATAACAAAAATTCTGAAAGGTCAAGATTAAATGATAAACATTTATCATCATTTTTTAAAAAGTATATCAGCTCAATGTGTTTCACCAATTTTTGACTACTTGCTTCGAGAGAAAACAAACGATGTTAAATATCTTATAAAAGAAATATTAAATTGTATTTCGTATTATAACTTTTATTTTTGTTTTTTTAATAAAACAATATAAAACATGTATAGTTTAAAAAATAAAAGGAAATATTAAACGATTATATATGTATAATATGTAATACATTGATTTTTATAAATAAGAATATAATCATTCTAAAAACCCTGTTTAACTAATTTTTTGAACATTGAAAACATGCGGCCCTCAACTTAATATAAAATAGTTCATGTGGCCCGTGATATCAAATGAGTTTGACATGCCTGCAGTACATGGACTAGTGAATCGATTCAAATGCTATTAAGTGTATCCAAAAGTGCAAAAAATAATGAAGGTTTCACTGCAATTAGGTTTTTTTAATTTCTGAAAACTCAGAAATGAATCATTAAAATAGACATACAAACTTTTTTCAGAAAAGGAAGGATAAATGTGTGTGCAATTCCAGTGAAACCTTCAAATTTTTTACTGCTTAGGATGCACTTCATTGCATTTAAAACAATACACTTGTTGAGGTCTTAGGAGGAAAAGTGAAATTTTAACCGGATTAATATTTTGTTAAGTTTTCAACAGTGATCGGCTGTCGGAAGACTTAAAAATTAATTTAAGGTATCTGACTACTTGCGACAACTTCTTTTTAAAAAAAATGGAAATATGGGGATTTTTTTTTGTTGTTTTAAGATTTGTATAGACATTTTAAGAAAAATATGCTAAAATTAAGAAGAGAAAAAGAAATTATTATTACAAAAATGGGTATAAATTTAAAAAAAGTAATATACATATTTTACAAAAATAACAAATTTACAAAAAATGGTGGTATAAGGATTTTTTTTGTGGTCATTATATTTGTTTAGTACATTTTAAGAAAAATAAGCTAAAATTAAGAAGAGAAAAAGAAATTATTATTACACTAAAATGGAGAAAAATGGTTAAAAATTTATAAAAAATAACAAAAACCAGACGCATTCTGTACCAAATTTTATGAATAAATTTTCAATTCTGATGTGATGCTATGTTATTAATTTTTGTAATGACCTTCAGGATAGGAGATATTTTAATTTTTACAAAAACTAGAGCACTTTATCTTAGTTTTTATATGAAGTTGCTTAAAAGAACAGTAATTATATTAACATAAGGGACTGTCAATTTCTTAATAAAACATTGATTGATAAATCTGAATGTTAAAACACTTCTACTATTATATATAACATACACAAAAAAATTTCAGTTAATTATTTTCAAAACTTTTTCAGCAATCGCTGTCCCCGTTTGAGCATTTAAAAAAAAACACACATTTTGAGTAAAACGCGTTTTAAAGTATGACATCTTGCTCTAAGTAATGGCATCTGCTTTTACTAAAACACTTGTAGTTTTTGTTCTAGTGAACGGAAAATAATAAACTTGATATTTTTATAAAGCTAATAAGGTGGCCTATAAAATAAAATCATAAAAAAATTGTCAATTTTTGGCAAAATACACAATTTTAGGATATAGTTGGATATCTTAATTTAATAATTACAAGAAATTTTTTAATTTGAAAGAATGTAAGACAAACACTATTTTTTAAGATGACAATTTTTTTGTTTTTTTTCAAAAAAGTATTTCTTATTTTACATTGACAATGTAATGGAGTAAATTCCTGTGACGTCATAATCGCATGATAAGTTCAATCACGATTTTCCAACCATTTAATTTATAAGCTTCGCTGTCGCCAACTTTTACTTTTTGCAGAAACTTTTTTTTAACTGGTATTTATCAACAACGCTTATAGGTAAACAAAAAATGCACTTGATTTAAAAGTCCTAGTATAAGATTTTTTTTTAATTTTGAGAATATTTTTTAAGAATTTTAATACTTGACATCTTTAAGCAGTTGTAAGATTTAGGTAAAACAATTTGATAAGTAGAACACCAAGTCTAATGTCAGTTTTGAATTTAATGGAGATCACGTGATTGCATTATCATGATGCCCATTACTTCATTTTTTAAGAAAACGATTTTTTTATTCTTTTTTTAAGTAACAATTTTTAATTCAATTCTCTTACAGTAAACCAAAATCAAACACGACAACTCATTTTTATTCCAAACCACCTCTTTTACTAAAAGTACCCTTTCTTGGCGATAAAACGATTAAAAGAACCCGAAAAACAATCCTCGTCATTACTACCTGCGACGAAAGAACTCGTTCCTAGGAGGTTCAGATAACAGAAATAGCGCTGCAGTCATTAACTAAACAATCATTATCAAGTTATCGAAAAATAAGAACAACTCAAGAAGAAAGGTATTTCTTCGATTGCTGTCCGTACAAGGGAGTGGACATGGTTTTTTTGACCGCCAAGTTGGCTTCCACGCCTCGGTTGTCTCTTGGCTAATGATGGTAATGCCCAAGGATTCCACAATTGGCGCCACGGATGATTGGCGATATTGATAAAAGTGTTCCCGAATTGTAATTAAAGGGTTTTTGTAGAAACCGTCGTGCCTCTCTGTGGTATTTTAATTCTGCATCAAATGAGGACCACCTATTATTAAATAAGTGTATTGTTTTGTTGTCTTTTGCTGAGGATTGAAAGACCTTGGTCGTGCAAATAATGTGAATAGTTGCAAGATCAATTGTTTTATTTATTCAGAGCCTAAGGTGGTCCGTTTATTATATATGCCTGAAATAATGCTTATACATAAATTGGGGGTACAGACAATGAACTAAATTTAATTATGTTCATATATTTTGAATAAAGTTTCGATTTCGACATAGTAAAACTTTAATAGAGTACAGTAACACATAAAATTTTCGTATATTTATAGCAATGATTTAATGTCGGGTCATTATCTTTTTTTAAATATCTGGGCATTGAATCTGTATTTATTGAGATTGCTCGAGAGCTATATTAAGGTATCCAACCAGGTTTGGAAACGTGATTTTGAAAAAAACAAAACGAAAAATGAATAATGTTTTTGTGTGCCTTTATAAAATATGCAAATAAAATTGTTTTCAAAAATATTATTACAATAAAAAAACTATTTAAATGTGAATTTATGGCAAAAAAATGAAGACCGAATGATATATTTTCAAAACATTCTCCTTTTATAGAAAATACATCTTTTCATAATATTTTCCTCACATATAGCTAATACCTCTCTACGAAGCCAGAACAAGGTTTTTGAAAACTCTTATTTACAGAGTTGCGATCGATTAAAAAATAACAAGTGGTTTTTATTCAAATTTCTCAATTTCTGATAAGTCAAAATATGAATAAATCCAAGCCTAAATTATGCATTTCAAAAATTCTAGTTTCAGACTCTGTATAAAAATCTTAGTTATATAATAAGGAAAATGTTATATATATATATATATATTATTATAGAAGCACACACACACATTTTCCATAATAAGGGAATGTTTTGAAAATATAACATTTTTTCTTCCTTTTTTGCCAAAAAATAAATAAATAAAAATTACATTTAAATTTTTTTATTTTAATGATATTCTGAGAGCAATTTTGTATGTCAAACGTAATTCACAAATGACACAAAATATCATAAGAAAATTATTCATTTATACGTTTTGAAAAATCCCGGTTCCGAACGTAGTTAGTCAGCATATTAAAACAAAACAGAGCCGCTTCCTCAATAGAATATGAGTTCGTAAATGAAATAAGATTTATATAAAACAATGAAACACATGAATTTGAGGAAAAGTAAATGACACAATCAGTGGCGTAACGAAGAATATTAGGGCTCCCCTACAAAGTCAGGTTTGGGGTTTCTTCAGTCGGTCTTACAAGGGATTGCAACTTAGTTTTAGTCAGGTTCGGGACCCCTTGCAGCCCTGCTTCCCCAGCAATGGGGGGTTTGCGGGGCTGTACGTTACGTCCCTACACAGAATAAGTTGGGTGATATGTTGCATGAGAGCTCTATTGCTCATCGCTGAATCATTGTCAACAAAATAGTTCGTTGCCACTAGAGTTATGCAAAACTTAAAATTTGATTCCGATTTAAGACAGCACAAACTGAATAGAACGCAAACACATCTAATCCAAATTTAGTGAATTAGACCTTGGGTTAGTCAAAATAAGGATGTCAAAGAAAATACTTCAAAAGATAATACTTTATTTCTAATCAAATAAAAAGAACAAAAAAAAATGTTTTAAAAAATTTTATCAATGAAATGTGAAAGGAAATTCAAAAATTTTGAGGAATTCACATAAAAGCTTCATAACAAATTTCTTTCGTTTAATTATTTAGGTTTTAATGTTGTTCCTTAAGAGAATAATTGAAAGATCATTTTAATTAGAAGAACAAAGTTTCTGTGCTTTTGATATATATTGTTTGGTTTGGAATGTTAAACAATTTTATCGCCAAATGATTTTTTTTTTCCTGATTTATTCTAAGCTAACAGTAATTTCTTAAGAGCAAGATTTCACATCTTTTATTTTTCATTTCGTATTTTCTTCCTTTGAATTTGTATTTGGATTCTTCACTTCCCAGTGGGCTATAAATATTGTATATATAGTCAAAACATTCTGAAGTCATCTTCCCACACAAACTCAATTTTATGAGAGCGTTATCGTTTTTTTTTTTTTTTAAAGAGCTCTTGCTCGAATGAAAAACCTTGAAAAGAACGATGATTTCACGATTCGTTACTGAGCATTAACTGATTGATGTAATTCCAATATTTTTGTTGTTTAAATTTAATATGAACCCCATTATCCCCATATTAATAACAGTGATTTTTACGCTAAAGAGAGAGACAGACGCAATCTTCGTTTGGTTTACCATTGCTGATTTCATCTTACTAGAAAATAATCATGATGTGGGTAAAGAGTTCAACTTTTCCCAATTACTAATTTACTAATGCGTTCAAGCATATGGATCTACAGTAAAATACGTTTAACATGAAAACGCTTAAGACGAAATAATAGGACAGTCCCGGCAAACTACTATGTATTTTTATGCATATTTATTCTCTTAACATAAAACGAATATCCATTAACACGAAAAGATTTTCCTTCTGGAAACGAACAAAATACAAAAAACACCAAAGTTTTAAGATGGGTGTGAAAGAGATGGTTGCACACAAAGGAGGCTAACTTAGCTTTGAAATACCCTAGGCCAGGGGTGGCGAACCTTTATGGATCAGTGGGCCATCAAATAATGCCGACTTTTGATATTATTGGGAAAATTATAAAACTAAATTCTAACAACTCAAAATTCTTTATTTGCTACAAAAAAATACATTTTGCTCTGTGTAGTAGTAAATGTGTTAGTTATAAGTGTAGTTCAAATTGTGTGAAGTAGTATGGAATTAGTGTGATTTCTGTTGTTGCTAATTAAATTACAAATAACATATATTCTACATACCACTGTTCCAGAACATAAAACAGACACCGTTTTGGCGCCTTTACTAATTATGTTTTTCGATCCACCAAGTTTGAAATTCTCTATTACTCTTACAATCATGCACCTTATTCTCTTTTTTGCTTAACTTACACATTATGTTACACGCACAGTGCATGAAGAGGCGGCCATAGCACTGTAGCAAATAAGGAAATAAGCGTGTGGGGCATTTCCCCCTATAACTTGGGGGAAGACGCAACATGATTCTGAAATGAACATTAAAATTTGTTTTTTTTTAAAAGTTTTGTAACACTATATATACTATCGTATAAAATATAAATGCAATTAATAATAATTATTATAATTAATAATACTTAAATGCAATTAATGATAAAAGGTCTATCACCATCAAATACCTCCACCAGCACAGCCCTATTCCTCTGGTCAGAAAACACGAACCAATCGGGCGTAAAAAAACTAACATCAAAAGTCTTAATTGAATCAGAGAGGAGAGCAACTATACGGGAAAAGGCCCGAGGAAAGCTAGAAAAGGTGGGTGAGGTCAAAACAAATAACAAGAAACCTTCGAGGAAACAGAAGGAAAAGAGACGTGACAGTTATTTTATTTTTATCAGATGGAAACCACTATAAACGTTCCAAAACGAGCTATTTTATGTTAAAAAATTGAATTTCTTATTTTTTGTAATAATTGTGATGAAAAATATAATCCTCCAAAAAGATTAAAATTATTACATAAATAATTCCCTTATCCTCGAGATTAAATTTATAAACACTTATTCTTTCACGCCCAAAATGCCGCCAGCTAAAAATTTTCTTGCGTTCCTTTTTTTTTTAAAAAAAATATATATATATTCGTCTTATCAAACATCAACCATAATACAACTCCTTATCGAAATATCAAATTTAAAATTGCACCATAAATTACAAAAGAAATCCTTTATATCTCAAATGAATTATATACCTCATATTTTTAGTTTTCAGGCTTATTTTTTTAGCAAACAAATACTTCGTAGCAAAATGAATTTTTATTATTTACATAAAATATGAACGTGGCATTTTGTTCTGCGATACTATCTGGAGAAACACAGAGAGGAATAATAATTATCTATCCACTAATTTTTATTTTCATGTTACTTATTTAGATTATTTTCTTGCAAGCTGTGTCGGGTCAAGGGTACTTAAAGGAGTGATATATGAAGAGACAAAAAGTAAATACGACAAAATTCTCAGCGTAATTAAATTATATATTCTGAAAGCTATTCGTTCTACGTATTGAATTAACTTTGCATTTAGTAGTAGCGTAGTATGAATAACATAAATTTAATCATATAATTCGGTTTTCTTTACTTATCAAATTAAAAAATTTTTGGTTCCCAAACTTACTGTGCCCGTGAAACCCCTTTGAACCCCAAACTTGGGGTACTTCCCTTGGAGGTCATGAACCCTTCCAAGAGCAAAAAACTCTCTCCAAGTTTATAATAGTAAAAATAAAGTACAGTAGAACGTCGTTTACCCGAATCAATTGGGACCTGAGCACCGTTCGGATAACCGAAAACACGAATGCGATCCATGCAGTATATGATACTGACACTAACAAATATTGAAATCATCACATGCGGAAAACGTGCTTGAAGAGAAAGCAAAATAGGTGCAAAATGTCACCATTTTACTTTTATTGTGGAAATTAAT